>VYZX01010381.1:0-34429 GCA_013401335.1 Brachypteracias leptosomus
CTGGGGTTGTTTAGTCTAGAGAGAAGAGGCTGAGCGGAGACCTTATTGCTCTCTACAACTACCTTAAAGGAGGTTGTAGTGAGGCTGGTGTTGGTCTCTTCTCTCAAATCACTAATGACAATACAAGAGGAAATGACCTCAAATTGTGTCAGGGGAGGTTTGGATTGGATGTTAGGAAGAAATTCTTTACTGAGAGAGCAGTCAGGCACTGGAACAAGCTGCCCAGGGAGGTGGTGGAGTCACCATCCCTGGAGGTGTTTACAGAACGAGTAGATGCAGCATTTGAGGCTATGGTTTAGTGGTTCGTGAGATGTTGGGATGAAGGTTGGACTTGATGATCCTGGAGGTCCTTTCCAACCATAGTGATTCTATGATTCTATGAAACAGATTATTCACTGGGTCCGGTGAGAAACTGGATTCAATTTGAAAATGAAGTTGGTAAATTAGGTGAAGAGCCAAAACGACTGGGCCCCAGTTTCAGACCAGCCTTCCTGCATGGCCCAGGAAATTTATCTTGCCTCATCCCCATTTCAGTTCTCTATTATTTCAAAAAAATAATGGTGATAATTCCTGCATTTGCATTCTCAGACCTCTAGGGCAAAGGTTCTGTTTTACTCTGAGATTGCAGAGTATCCTACATATGGAGGCTCATTCCTACCTAGGGACTATTGGTGTCACCACGAAGAGAAAAGCAGTAGAGAGTACAGGATGGTTTTGTGGGGTTTAATAAACAACATTTGCAGGCTGTCTGGACTGAACTTCTCTTGGCATATCTGGAAACCCTGTAGAGACCTCGTAATTTTTTTCTGCTGACTAACTGATGCAAGTGCAGCTTGTTAACTTCACCCAGATATTAAGAAGATAAGTAGGCTTGCTTCAGCACAGAGAAGCAATAGAATGAGAAACAAGAAAGAAACTGCTAGTAGTTTACATAGTGTAATAATTTAAAGGAGTCAATATATGGATTTGTCTTTATCCACCTCTAGAATTGCTACTTTGAAGGAATAATACAAGAGGATGATCACATAAAAAGCCCATAGGGCATCTGTCTTCTATTTGACTATAATTTACAATTTCGGAAAAAAGGGTACTAAAATGCAAAATACACTGAAATGGTTCTAACATTGAATAATACCAAAAAAAAAAAAAAAAGAACAAAAGAAAACCTCTGAACTGGAGAAAATAAAGTTTTATCTAAACATGACTATTTGAAAAATAAAAAATAGAAGATGGATAACTCAAGAGTTCAATATACTTTGAAAAGTAATCTTTGAATTAGATCTATCTGTGGGGGGCTATTTTCTGTTCTTCAAGCTTTTTGAACACATTATCAGACTTTTTATACATATAAAAAAAAACCCTGAAGCCACAAAATGTGTAAATGCTTTGAAACATTTTGTCAGGAGCACAAGATAGTGTCCTTATCTGCAAGAGAAATAGAGAAAAACTGTTAAAAATTGTCATGTCTAGGTGAAGAGGAGACACTTGATAAGCATGTAATAATTGCTATGAATCTTACCAAATTGAAGAAACCTTCTGAACTAAAGCAACCTTGATAAGTTTGCATGTCTTGTAGATCTTAACATAAAGAAATAAAAAATCAGATAACAAAATCACATAATTCTTTTCTTTCTCTATTAAAGGGAGAAAAAAGACATTAGTGTTCTACAGTAGGAAATAAAATATTATGTCATAAAGAAAATTGAAATTCCAAGGCATTTTTAAACTTTATTAGTAATTTAAAGTTTTGACCAGAATAACCTCTAAAAATTACTCTGCACCTGCAGATAATTTCTCAATTAATAATTGTTATTGAAAAAAAATTTTGTTTTTCCTTCAATTATTAGAAGATCAAGGTGCAAGGTGTGTCAGACTTCTGGTTTGGTTTGTTGAAATTCTAAATTCAGAATTAATTACCTGAGAGGTTTTAATTCTATCATTTAGAGCAGCCTATTAAAAATATTCTATTCAAAAGATACTAAGAAAACTATTCATTGAAAAAAAAAAATCCCAGAAATTATACAAAGAAGTATTTCCTTGCAAGTATTCAGGAATAAAGTTTTTTGAGTAGGTATGTGATTATATACACTATGATATTTCTATTATCCCAAAATAATTGTGAATCAAAGCAAAATGCAGCCATTTAGAATTGTTAAAAGTCGTAACACTGTATGTATTACCACTTTGCACATTTAGCTTTCTCTAGTTACATGCAAGAGTAACTTACTAGCACATTATGTTTTCTGCACCTTTGGGTCGTGATTAGTAGATCAATTAACTATGGATGAAAGCAGAAATCACAGCCTGCTGTTAAAGACTGAAGATGCATTTCATAAGCACTGTTACGCTTGCACAGTCAGTATCAAAACGACTGAGATATTGGGTAGTGAAACGTCATTATTGCTCAGATTTGTGTTTTATTGTTGCTTAGATGACTGCATGACTGGATAAATCACTAGCAGAAACAAAAACGATGCAAAAGGTTTAGGTTTAGCTGAAAGGCGAGGAAAAAGAACTGTGTGACAACTTTTAGAATGGGAAATGAAAAAAAAATAGATTTCATGTTAATGTGTCATAGTTCATTTTTGGAAGGCGTCAAAACATTCTGTGCTGTTCTTTATTTGCTACAATAAAAAGTAAATCATTATTTATAAGACAGTTTTTACTTACAGTTGACTGCAGGACATATATTTTGGGCAAAAAGTGTAGGAATACATACTAAAGTAATTGTTAGGGCGAGGGGAGGTTTGAGATACCCTGTTTTACATGTTGCTTAGTACGGATATTTTATTCATAAATGATGGTGCAATCTCCTTATGGCGATTTTCTGGTGTAGTAGTTCTGTCAACTCTTAGCAAGAAGAAAGGGTTAGATTCAGTGAATGCGTGCGAGAGTGGTTTTACAGCCTTCAGGTAGTGGCAGCTACAGGCTTCTGCTCCTCAGAGGTGTTCCTTCCCCATTCAGCACGCACAAGCGTCTTCAGGGAATGAATCTGGCAAGACCATGCTCGTTAAAAAGCAGGTAAAGCTATCATTAAGTCATAAGACTCTATTAGGCAATTCTAACCCTTCCTCAGAGGGCCCTAGTGCTAGAAAGATTATTTTGCCTGGTAAGGTGGAATGGTAGCTGACATGCTACTTTAAAGACTATAAAAATTAACAGAATCTCTTGTGTTAACCACATTTTTCAGTCCATTGAATGCCCTTCCTGACGATTCATTAGCTGTTCTCAATACAGATCCAAAATCAATTTTTGATTCTCCAACACCTGGAAGAACTAAACTGAAAATATGTGTTCTAGCTTGTAATTTTATCATAGAAAAAGAACGAACATTAAGTTTCTCTCTTTTGCTTAATGCATATCTTGACACCGTATCTCTTAATCATTTGTCAGCTCTTCAGGCATGTGTGTGAATGCATCAGAATATTATTAAACACAGATAGAAGAAATACTTATCAGAGGTCTGCTTTTTCTCTGGAGATAAAGTGCAAGTTTCAATTCAGCTTCCATTAAAAATGTTTTTCTTTCTATTGATACTAATTGGTCAGATTATAATCTACTGAAGGAACTGTAATTTGTAAAGCATTCTCACTTTTTCTTTCCTTCTATCATTTGTGGTCCGTCCTTGCTTTTTCTCCATAGGCAGCTGGCCTGTTACATACAATAGTTCCCTTTATGTGGACTCCATTGCAACCATTCACATTTTACCATCTCAAAGCCTAGTTTACCAACCATTCAAATACAATGTGTATAATCATAACCTTAATTTGATATTATGTTAATCTATTTGAAGACTAGATTTCATCTGTGGAGATTAATGACAACAGATTCTACCCTTCCATTAGTTCAAATTAAGGCTCACTTGTTGAATTTACTAAAATTTTATTGGTACAAAAGAGAGGTACAATACTTATTAATGGTTCACTCTGGGAAAAAATGTATCTTGAAAAAACATAGTACTGATATTACATTATTTCAGACACTTGGTTAAAATCTCTTCTGATGAGGGATGAGGTGATTATCCAGGCAAAAATACTGAAGGTTTTATGCTACTTAAAAACAGTATGAATTAAGACGGGAGTGATAAACTCTAAGCAATCTGAGTCCTAATCCTCTAAAGGGCTGTTCCCCATAATCACTTTTTTTTTGGATGTGGCTGCACTATTTTTCAGGCCAACATGAGCTAGCAGTACCTTATATTCTAGCTCAGGAGAACTCAAAAGAATTTTGAAGATAAACTGATCCTCAGCAGAACCTATACAACCCTAGCAAACTTTGTAATGAAATGGACTCCACACATTATAACAAAAACCTGCCTGTTGTGAGCACAGCTTGCTTGCACCTACACAAAATAACAAACTCACATTTACTTGTTGTCTATTGTCATGTTTTTGTTATGACTCCGAAAAGATTCCTTAGCAAAAGTTTTCTATAATGGTTTGTATCCTTTAATCTATGAGAGTCCATGCTGGCTGCAGTCAGGGTGAAGTAAAAAACTGTTCCACCTCTTGTCCTTAATGATTGCAAACTTCAGCTTGTTGACGTTTTCTTCAACACAATGCTGTCTGATTTAATTTCTTATTGTTCTATTTTTATAAACTATATTTTATTATTCTTTTACTTTTTGCAATCTTTAATTATTCTAATAATAAATTTAAGAGACAAGTCACACTTTCTGTTCATTTGTAAAATTATTTTAGCATTTTTTGTGAAAAATTTCAACATTTCCATGGCTGGAGCATGTACTGAAACTGGACACAGAGATCTGAAGTAGATCTTGATAATTCACCATCAAAACTCCATTCCTACTTGGTCTAGAATAATTTTCATTCATTGAAGATGGTAAATACTTAGTAACCCATATTTAGAGCCAGTTAGTTTAAGATGAACATTTTCTACCATTGTTTTCCTTTCTGCAGAGTTATGAACTCTAGGGAATTTTACATTTCACATACAAACAGCTCCTATATGAACACAGCAGCCACTTGACAGAGTTGAGTCAGAAAAAAACAGGCAGTATTTAGTGTGAGATACAGAAAAACTTGAGGAAATAAGAATGGAGGGAAACTGCCAAAGCACTTGGCTATTAAAAGTCACTAAGCCTGAGGATGCAAATGAAATGTTTATGTTAATGAATTTATAAATATATATAAATGTTTATATTAATGAGTATATTTAAGCCTTCATAGCAGGAAAAATGGGATGCAGTGTTTGTCAGATTTGATCAGTAGAAATTGCCAAAAACTCAATATTTTCTTGAAATCCCATGCCATCATTCTAAGTGCCTGTCATAAGTCCCATTTAGGCGTACACTAAATACAATCCTACATCATGCCATATGCAAGATTAAGGACTGAACTACAGGAGTTTGGGCTTTTTCAAATTATGACTGTTAGTGCAACTGAAACAGGTTTTTTGCACATTTTCTGCATGTAATCACTTCTATTGTTTCATCTAGCACTTACTCATATTTCATTTGTACCTCTTCGCAGAGATGCAAGCTACAATGTACTAGACACTTTATACTTGTAATGAAAAAGCACAATAATAGCATATTCCTTATCTCAAAATGCTTGCACTCAAAATGTATGGCTACAGACAGTAGATTGAAAACCAAGTAGGGAGTATGACATGAAGGATAAAATGACAATGAAGTGATTATGACGAAATAACTATTGTGGATAGACCTGGAACAAAACATCTGAATTGTATTTATTTTGTTAAAATCACAGACAACATTTCAGCACACCGCTATTATAATACATTTTGTTCAGAGTACATTCAGAGTTTCCTGATGCCTTGGCTAACACCAGACAGGAGACAATTAATTTTACTGTGTGATAATACGATCCAGCAAACAACATACACGTTATAATGGATAAACTAACATTCAATGCAAAGAAATACTCTGAAAAATCTGTTCGGAACTGAAATAATTTCAATACTGCTTTACTTCTCTTTTTTCATGAACTATGGATCTGTGACTGTTTCATGCTTCTGTAAATGGATTTTTTTAGTAATAAACAATTTTTCTTTCCAGGTGGTGTAAAGAGAGGGAAATAAAAGAAATAATACATTGAAAAAGGGAAGTAGTATTTGAGTAGGTACTTTAAATTTAAATTCTAAGCTAATATGATTTACCAAAACCAGGGATTATGATGAAGAAAAGAATGGGAAAAAGTTTTAAGGAAAAGTTAGTCTAAGGGGAAGTTAGAGTTTATTTTCATAGCTCATATGAAAACAAATGTCAGAAAATGTGTCCTTCCTGATTTTAGGAGCTGATTTCATGTCTTTGTGTGTAGTATCATGTCCATAGTAACATCTGTGGCTTCATACCCTAATATGTTTGTTTCAAATGATGTCTTAGTTCATGAAAAAAAAAAAAAAAATCCAACAAATAATTCCAAGACAAAACAAAAATATCAAAAAAGAATACTTGCTTTAGCCAGAAATCCAAGAAACAAATAGGGTGGTATTTGTGAAAATTCAAAGCGATCTCACACAATACAAAATAATAGAAGGATGAGTGTGTGATGTTTGTGCTTGTTCATTGCTCACCTGCAGGAATTGATATTTTATCCAAAAACATTTAGTATGATCTATAATATTATTGTTTGGGGAAACTACAAGGACAGTATCCTACCTGAAAAGTCATGCTTACTACAATGCCTTCCTTCTCCACCCTTAAACTGAATTGTTCAGTAGCCCAAGTTTAAAGGGACAGAGAGTTATCTTATGGGTTGGTGCAAGGAAAAAACCTGTAAAAAATAAGAAGTATAACTTTGAACCTACAAGCTCAGATAAGGGGATTCTGATGTTGACCTTTACATCAGGCTGCTATTTCTTCTTCCTCATAAGTTTTAAAAGAAACTACAAATCTTTCTCCATTCTTTACATATTCACAAATGATGGATTCACCACTAGGAAAAGATTCCTGCTGAGGAGGGCTGAGAAATGCTTAGTTTAAGCAACGTACTTAAGGCTTTGTGTGTGTGAGCTGGTGAGAATTATCTGAGGATACAACCCCAAACACTTTGGGTTTTTTGAAAACAATCTACTTATATATTTTCACTAAAAACTTTGTTATTTACGATGGAAAGACTACTGGGATTTTTTTGTTTGTTTTATTTCATGAAGTTCTTTCTCACTTTATCACATTCACCTGTTGCTACTGTATGCAGCCATCCACGCTGAAGTATATTCACAAATGTGGGATTCTGACAATGACTTCTTTACAGAGGTTCAAATAAAATTTTGTTTAACTAACATGTAACTGAGCGATGAACTTTAAGGAAACTTTTCCTTAGCTGGTAAGTGTATTTGAAACCAAAAATCTACAAAGCATTGATTATAAGGCTGATACAAATGGGAGTGCTGCTGTGCTTAAGTTAAGCATGTGTGTAAGCACTTCGACAGATTTGGTTCTAATCAAGAAAACAGTGAAAAGCACCATCTGTTCAGTGACATTTCACAAGACAGTGAAAAATTCTGAAGTCTAATCTTTGGTGCAGATAAAAAAGAGATCTGTCCAGAGCAACAAGCTATCACAAAATTAACTTACCAGCAGAAACAAGCAATACCTCCACAGTGCCAGCCTCTTCAGGTTCTTCACATTAATTTTGTATATTATAAGAAAAATAAGTTAAAATGCATCCCTGCTGCGGGCACAAAACTCAGTGAGGATGTAAAAGAAGTGCAATTTTAGTTTTCCATTCTGCAGTAATAGTGGTGAAGGAAATCAAATATCTCATCTTATTACTAATTTATGAGAGTCAGCTCCAGTCATTATTATTTTGTCTATAGTGAGAATGACATCACTCTAAGTTGCTGTTTTTTCTGATTAGTCAGCCTTGTTTCTGAGAAACATCCATCCTGCATGCAATCAGATCTTCTTAGGGATGAAATCTACCTCACAAATTGAGTGATTGAGAGTTGGAAAAAAAAAGGTATACATCCATGTGTTGCCAGACAAGACTGTAGAGCAAATTTAAATAAATAAAACTACCAGATTGAATTAGTGAATTATATTAAAAACACCAAAGCTTGAAACTGAAGAATTAATATGAGATCTGCTCCAACTTTCAGCATGCATTAAAAAAGAACGCAAACAATAAATATATTCAGTAGTGAAATGAAAAATATGCCAAGTCAATAAAGATTGATCGACATGCTTAGGTTCAAAATTCTCCTTTGTTAGTTAGCCTCTGGCCCAAACACTTCATGTTTTTGCGAAAATGAAAAGTTTCAGCAGCCACAGAAGCAGAAACATACCAGCTGGAACTTGGCAGACAGATCATTCCTGTGACTCACTCTGCCTGGCACCAGGTGTCAAACGTAGAGTGGAAAAAAAAGAGGAAAGGGTGTTTTTCCTGGCATTTCTAACCAACCAGCCTCACTCATAAGCCTTGTGTCATTCAAGATGTCAGCATAACATATCACTAATATGATGAAATATGCACTGAGGTGTACAGATCTTTATGACATATTATTCCTTACCTTAATACACTGAATACCGTGCTATCAGGTAGGGTAATTTTTCTGTTTCTAGATATGCTTGGTCATCAAAGACATAGCTGTATTTAACAGATCAGCTGGCATAGTTGAGATCCAGAGTTAAAGGTATTAGTAAGATGAATGGGAGAATTCACACCTTGTAGTGACTGCTTCTTACTGTCTGCTTGCTCAGACAAATACCAAAGAGCCCTTTTCTTCTTCCACCCATAACACAAATCTTGTCTTCATGATTATGTCTTCAGTGGTTATGAGCTGGGATACCCTTGATGAAATCAGTGATAGTAGGATTTACAACACTGTGTGATTTGTCCTTAGTTTTACATGAAGGATTAGATTTTGAAATGTGGGATATCACGTGTAATTAAAGGAAGATGGAACCTTCTCCTACCCTCCCCAACATATAAGATATCACTGCTGAACCCCAGATGAGGATCCTCTCAAACCATTGATACTGTATTTGCTTCATTGCATTTATCCTCCTTAATGAGCAATATTAATACAGAGGTTGAACAGCTGATATGAAAATAATCCACATAGCATCTTCATTTGCAAGCAGACCAGTGATCCTTCACAAATTCCACAGTGGTAGTTAGCTCATCCAAAACTAGGCAGGAAGAATGAAAATGATGATGGATAAAAAGACTTTGTGAGATGATATACCTCACTTGCAGTTAGTACAGCAGATCTTTAGCAGTTATAAGCCAGGAAAATGCCCAATTTCTGTGATCTCTATCCCTACTGACTCTCTTATTACAGATTTGCAACACTTGACTGGTGGAACAAAGTATCAGGATAAGACCACTGAAAGCTAATTATTTTGCAGCAGTACTGATTTAATGGTTCCCAGATTCCCACATTTTTCACCCTCTGTTGCTGAGACTGGGTTTCAGGAGTTTGGAGTGGGGGTGTTCAGAGCAGCTTCCCCCCCCCCGTAGAGTTTTGGCTGGTGTACAACTCCTCAGAAGCCAATTTATACAGCAGCAAGTGTGATACTGTCTTAAAGTGTGTGGAGGGTCTGGCTCAGCACAAGACAAACTCTCTTTAATTGAACTGTGCACTCCTGAACAACAACCTCGTGTCCCTGTCTTGCCCACTTCAGCTAAAGAGGTCAAATAGTTTCCTCATCATTGCTTAGAGAACTGCCATTAGACTTGCTAACAAGCTAAGTGTCAGGGTTATTTGAATAGAATGTTCAATCCATCAGATACCTGTCAGTAACAAATGTATGACTAAGTCAAATCAAATTGAAAATAAAAAGTTTTTTAGAATATCAACTATTTGTTAACTTGACCATCATTATATCTCATCAGCTGTAACAATCAGCTGGTTCTAAAGTGTTACAAAGTATATATAGCCCAGAGAAAGATATTTTAAAATATATTAATTTTTTTCCCCCCCATCTGGGTATCTCTAAACCAATTGAGATGGGGAGAGCTTTGGATACCACCATTCGTTATTCTAAATCATAAAAATCATATAAGTTCTTCTAATATTTTAGCAGCTGTTATACAGTCACATGTTAGATATTAAAAGATTAATCTCATTGTCTTCATTTTGTAAAGTTATTGTGTTTTCCCTGTATTCATTTACCCCTCTTACCCAAATATCTCAAATACATGATCCTGGAATAACCCCACACCCTGTATTATAATGACAGAATATCTTTTTTGTTATTATTACTGACTGTAGCTGTGGTTATTTAGTAGCAATTTTATGCTCCCTACAACAAAATTAAACTTGTTCATGTGCAAACTATAGCTTCCAAAAAGTAGCAATATACTTGCATAAAGTTAGAGAACTCATGCAGCATATTAGCATCTTCTTCTCCTATAACAATAGCAGTAAATAGTTGGAAATTATTATCTGTAAGAATTTAGTATTTAAAAATTTAATGGATAAGTTAAAGATTTCATATGTGACAGCAGGAATGAAATATCTTCATCTTTTTTGAAGTCCCGGGTAGAAAACCAAAATCATGGAGTATTAGTAACTTTCAAATAATGGCAGTGCTGAAGCTGACATATCTAATAAATATATCTACAGTCAAATATGAAAAAAATAATGGATTTTTGTACTACTTTCTCTCCCATATGAAGAGAATATAAAATCAATTCTGTTAGAGTTGTGCATTAAAATCATATAGTTATCGACACATCTCTGTATATTTCTAAACATAAGACACTTCTTTCATTCATTGTGATAGTTAGGATACAAAAAACTTTGCTTTATATAAAAGCTGCCAGAACAGCCCTTCATTAAGGACAGAGTCTCTATGAGTTGAGAATATATCTCCCTCAAAGGATGAAGAAGAGATGGGAATGCCACCACATGATGCTCTGCAATAAGTTATGTCAGTCACACCTGACACCCTGCATATATTAATGTACAGACCCTTTTCTTTCCCTGCAGTTTGTACCTGAAGGGAATGAGAAGGGACCATTGCAGTCTTTTAACAATATGCTATGTCGTCCTCCTGCCCCTCAAAATTCCTACCAATAGCTTTGCCCCATTTAACAAGATGCCAAAAGTACCTCAAGGTTGGGAGTAGTGCAAATGCTCTTCCCAAGCAGCATGGACAGGGAATTAATGGATGACAAGAGTGATAGAGTTGTCAGAGTAAGTTTTAATATTCTGAAAATATGTGAAGTACAGCTTGCTTTATAGTGGTACTTTTTAGTCTGCCTTGGGCTGTTTATGAAAATATTCACAAATACTTCAGGTCTTATGAATTATGTCATAAATTATTATCTGTCCTACAGCCTACACTAAAAGAAAAATATTCATTATTTACGATTCATCTCTGGATAAAATGTTATAATCATCTAGTCCTGAGACATAAACAGTGTCACATGAGGTAACAAATCCACAGTTAACAATTTCAGATAACATATGTCTGAAGTGAACAATTAAAGGGCGATCTATAAGGCTGAAATGCAATATATATTTCATAATGCTAAATAGATGAAGATTAAATAGATTGAAAATAGTTTATGAACTACTTTTCAAATCTAACAGCATTATCAAAATTGTTATTGTAAGATCATGGGTGATGCCATCCATAGTTCATACTAATATCTTAAAGAGCAAGCTGGATGCCCTAAATAGATATTCTGGTTTGTGTACAGAGAGTTTCTTTCCACTGCCACCAAAATAGCACGAGGAATTATCCTAAGAAATACTGCTGAGAATGGGAAATGGGATGTCACTGGGCACAGATGTGTGTTCGAACTGCAGTCAGGGAAAGAGGACAAGCAATTCTGAGATTGCTCAAAGCATGGAACATGTACAACAAAAGCAGGGGCTATCTGTGCCCACCAGAAGTGGTGACATTGGCGCTCAGTCCCATCAAACAACCTCTGAGCTGGTGGCAGTGCCATCCTGGGCGAGGAGTACCTTTCTGACAGTAGGAACATGAGGAGGGTGGGAATTGCTTACACAGGAACAACCCCCCAACCTCAGCCTGAGGTGAGCACCAGACAGAACATACCTCTCCCATACTGAGCACCAGGAAGAGCCCAACTTGTGCATATCCCCTTAAATCATCACTAATAATTCAGCTATTGAAAAGGCTGATCAGAGTCCCTAATTTGATGAAGTAACGCTGTTGGAGTATTTGAGAATTCATTTATTTATTTTATCTCTTCAGAGAACAGATTGCTGTGATGTATTTACCAAATGGAACTGGCTCTCAGGAAATCAGGATTTGTGTCTGGCTCCTCTGTTAATGTTGTGTCACGAGTATTATATACAACCCCAAATTTCAAGTATCTCATGCATTTTGGGCTTTTTTAGATCCTCAGTTTGGAAATGTAGGAAGCAAGTATCCTGCAGTCTAAATAATGAATTTTTTTTCAATATCTCTTTTTTTCCCTTAATTTCAATTTGAGCTATAAAAAGGGAAAAAAATCTCTTCAGACAGATTCTGAAATTTGATTAACAAATAGAAATATTGGCTTTTAATTTTAATCATTCTATATTTAAATAATTGTACTGGGTCTGGCTGAGATGAAGTTGATTTTCCCCATAGCAGCCCTCATAGTGCTGCATTTATATTGGTAGATAGAAAAGTGTTGATAATACATCAACATTTCGCTTACTGCTGATCAGTGCTTGCAGAGCGTCAAGGCTGTCTCTCCAATAGTAGGCTCACCAGTAGGCTTGAGCTGGGCAAGATCTTGAGAGGGGACATAGTCAAGAGAGCCATGGTCACCCTCACTGACCAAAGGGATATTCCATACCATATGACATCTGTTCAGCAATAAAAGGTAAGAGAAATGAGGAGGTGGGGGTGGGGAGGAAGCATTTGTTATGACATTTGTCTTCCAAAGCAATTTCAACTCAAGCTGAGCTTTTACTTATCTGCCTACATCTCTGCACACTCTGACAATGCCTTTATAGTTCTCAGTTGGGATTATCCACATCATGCCATATTTGGTGCATTTCTTTTTTTGGTTTTGAGCAGACTCAGAAGCTCACAGTTAAGCCAAGGGTTTCTCTTGTTCCACCTACTTCCTTTACCTTCAGGATGAACTGTTCTTATGCTTCCTGGAGAGCATTGGTGAAAAACTCCCAGCACTCACTAACTCCCTTAACCTCCATGAAAGCTTCCCACATAATCCCTCCTAATTGAGCTCTGAGTGACCTGAAGTTTGTTCTTCTAAAATGTAAAACTTTTATCTTAGTGCTAGCCTTCAGTGTGCTTAGCATGATACCCAACTCCATAATACTATAATCACTCAGCCAAGGCTATAGTACAAAGTAGGTATTTTTTGTTTGTTCATAGTAAGTCCAGCAGTGCCTCATTCCTGGTTGGCACACAGAATCATAGAATCATTCTGGTTGGAAGAGACCTTTCAGATCATCGAGTCTAACCATTAACCCAGCTCTGCCAGGTCACCACTAAACCATATCCCTCAGCACCATATCTCCACAGCTTGCAAACTCCTCCAGGGATCTAACACTTGTATGAGAAGGCAGTTCTCTACACATTCCAGGAACCTGATGGAGGATGTGAGCTTCTATATTGTGCAATATGTTCAAATATGTTCAACCAACGTCTTAGTAGTTGAAGTCACCCATAACAATCAAGTTCTCTTGGCCCAGAGCTGTTTAAGCCACTCAAGTATTGCTACATTGGCTTAATCATCTTGGTTTGGAGGTCAGCCATAGCACTCCTGGTTGTCCATGCTCCCTGGAGCAGTTGAAATCTCTCACAGTTGCTCCTGGAAATGCCAAAACTGCATCAGCATCTCTTGGAAGAGCTGCTGGCTCCTGGTGGGGCTCTTTGCTCTGCCTCTGGTTTCCCTGGCTCTGGAAACCTCCCTGTACTCCTCAACCACAGCCACTCCTCAACTCTCAGCCACAGGACTGACCATCACCCCAGCTGCATGCCTCACTAACTGAGGCAATGAGAATAAGGTAACGCTCAAATCATTTTGCTCCATGACTAAAATAATAATGTCTGTAACTAAATGCAAAAATCCTTCCTTTTAATTTTCTCCTCTTTAAAAACACAATTTGCATTTATAGCTGATTGTTGTATTATTTACTTCCTTAACCCTTCACACAAACAGAATCACACATTACATACATTCTTATGTTCTTAGACATATTTTCACTACCTTTACAAACTGTGTAGTTCTTCAGCCTAATTGAAGTTTTCTATTTCCAGCTCATATTCATAGCTCAGAATTCAAGTGAATAGAGTTGTTTCTATTATTTGATAAGAAAAGCTTAGAAAGAACAAACCCTCTGCTTCCCCTAAATAAGGAAACTACAGAAACATTACAGCACCAAGAGTGAGTAGACATCACAAGGTTAGGTATCCTCACAGGGGATCTGAAAAGGGTTTGCATAAGATGTTTTGCAAAAATATGGTATAAAGGATGCTGATACTGATATTTAGGTATATAATATAATATAACTCAACATGAAGGAAGGAGTTATAATTCCTGCTGATCTTACATGCCTCTTTTGATGTTTATTCCTTAGCTAAAGCATAGGCTTGAGTGCTATTGCTTAAGGCTTTGGTCTCACAGACTGACTGGCTGAAGCAGAAGGAACGTGTTATCTTGCAGAATAAGTTCCTCAGAATATGAGAAAACTAGTATTTTCCTTTTTGTTTTTAAAAAATCTCGTAAATATCTTACAAGGAGCAGCAAGAACACAGGGTCACAAGCACAAGCTTTAAGTATCCATGAATTTGTGTAAGTTTCTAACTGTGGTAAGCACTGACTACCAACACATTTAGCATAAAGTAAATATTAAGAAGCTATTAGAAGTATTACTGCAAATTAAGTACTTTATCAGGGAGACAGTTTTGCAAACGGTACTCCAAAACTGTTAATGTCTCCAAAAATGACTGGGTTTTAGTTATATACTAACCTATGGAATCTATATTAATGATATGGAGAAAAATAATTGTGATTAAAAGAAGTGTTTTTATACACATAAACATTTATGTATAATTATATATTTTATATGGATATTTATATATATGTGTGGATATAAAATATTATATAAACCCAGAGAAGGTTCCTGAAACATACAAAGGTTTATTTCTTGTAAATATTCACAACCATTAAGAACTAATGTGCTATCTTCTTTCCCTCTTTTCTTAAGGAGATATAAAATGAGTGATATTGCTTCCTGGAATCAAGACAAGTTCTTTCAAAATAACCACTTGAACTCTTGCATGAGTCTCCAGATACCTGAGTGAGATCAGGACAGAATTCTTTCCCTTTCATCAGCTGTCTAAGGTTTCATCTTAAGAATAACTTTTTTGATCATTGAATAAATTGAGATAAAGAATTAAATCTCACATTTATACACATGTACAGACATATATTAAAAGTTTGTCTTAAAATGCTCTTAACATTAAAGAAATAAAATTTGTACCTCAGTCTAGGTTTCCACAGATCCAGAACACTTATTTTCCTATGGGTTTTTTTCAAACATATAATTACACAGTTTATACAGAAAGAACTAGTAAAAATACAACATCTTCATGATGAAATATAATTTATCTGAAAAAAACTGAGCCGGTTCATGTTTAGTTTGTTGCTAGGTATAAAAAGCTCAGATTTCTGTAGATCTATTCCTTCAATTATGTCCTTCTTTTGTTTTTACAGCTCTGTGCTAAGGACTAGAATTATTGGTTAATTTTATATTTGCTCAGATACAGAGAAAATTTTGTTAAGGGTAACTAAGGAAATTTCACGCAATAAAGACCCTTTTCAAAATAATACCCAGATTGCCTTTGCAAATCTACCCTGTCATAAGTTAAGGCATGATTAAATGGGTCGCAGCTCCTTTTAGCAAATGGAATAAAAATCATTTAGGTGCTAGATGGGATTTTAGCAGCTTACAGCTTCACAGAGTGTCTGCTGGCACAAGGGTGGAGAGTAAGGCAATTTAATATTCTGATGGACGCAAGGCTTGTCTTCCAGACCATTGTGAAAATATGTGATGAAAACCAGCAGTTTTTACAATATATGAGCAACATGAAACTGCAAGATGTCAGGGAGCAGTGGGAGCAAGCTGCTTGGTGAAGGAGGGCAAGGCCAGCATCAGAGCAAGGGTGTCAGTCCTGTCAGATGAGAAACAATAAGGATTGTCCTTAATGAACAGCCTTGAAAATATATATATATATATATATATATGCGCCTTTCATATAAGTTTTTTTAAAAATTATATATATACCATATCTATAATACCTCCTTAATCAATAGTCCTGGACTTTGTAGATCTCCTGCTACTTTTATATATACATATATAAAATCTGATTCCCATGGGGAGGTGACTCTCCCAGGTAACAGTCACCACTTCTCTGCCTTGAACCGAGATCTCAGGACTGGAAAGTCCTGCATGGCTGTCCTTTCCCTTGAGCTAGTTAATTCTTTGAAAATGTCCTTCCCACTGCAGAAAGAGTCTTCAAATGTATGTTCAAAGCACTCAATACACAAGAGAACTTTAAAAATGCCTCTGACTGCAGGATAGCATAACACTATCTCAGCTACCTCAAAACTGACTTATGGACTAGCAACAGTAGCTATAGAGCAACAGAGCTCAGCCCTATGCTACAGTAATTATTCCTAATGAGAACTAGATGCATACATTTTCACACATTAGGAAAATATTATCCTAATATTTTCAGTTTTCACATATGTTTTTGTAGGTAAAAATAAATACCATTAAGTTAATTTATAAATACAGTCTTGCTGCCTTCCTTGCTGAATAGTTAGTTTTTTTCCCAAAAAAACTGGTAGAATTAGTTTCAGGAAATCATATTTCTCTGCTACAAAATAAAAAGTTCAGTGGAAAGAAATTAAATTGCTGATCAGCATAACTGTAAATAAGACAGGGGAAGAAACACAAAAGGCTTCTAAATTATAGTAAATTATATGGCAGGATGTATAGTCTTGATCCTCATCACGCTGGAATAACAACTACCTCTGTCTTTCCAGTAGCACCTCAGTATCATTGTTCTCTCTAATCTCTATTCCATAAGGTATAAATTTTTCATTCTATTTCTTTTAGTATATGACAAGTGTCAAGATGAATGCCAGTCTACCAGAAATTCAGTCCACAGAGGAATTTCCTACATATCTGACTGATTTAGAATTGACTAGGACAACGTAAGGCATATTACAAATTAATATATAGCCATGTCTAAAATTACACAGGAAATATGCATAAAGGTACATTTTCAAGTGATACAGTTACCATGATTACCTGTCAGAAAGGATACCTACTATATGGATGTGTGTCCTGACTGTAGGAATTTGAAAGAATGGTTTCACAAAATGCTTAAATGTTGCAACTGCTTTCACATATTGATTCTGTTAATTTTACCCACACCTAAGAGGGTGTCACTCCATCACTTGGACCCAGTGTGGCTGAACTTGAAACCTGGAGGCACTTACCAACTGTAGATGCACACCTTAGCCTCCTCGGATTTCATGGTGGGATCTGCATGTCCTCCTGCTCAAGGTGGGAAACCCCTGCAGAAACAAGAAGTTCACTGGGCTAAGTCCACCATTTTGAGTAACACAGACATTAGAAGGTATTTTATTTGGCACTTTTAAAATATCTAATTTTACAAGACATTTACAAAAACATATGGCACAGTCAAGCCGCATGAAGTTAAAAGCGAGTCAGTAGAAAAAGACACAGAATGCACCATGTTCAAGTTGGATCCAATTCATGCTTAAGTTGTTAACTTCTATGAAATAGTTTTAGAGCTGCTTTTACTGTTGATTTAGACAATGTCAAAAGCTGAAAATCCTCTTCCTATGCTGGGAAGGGAATAGAAGTAAAACAACAATAATGTCAAATAAAAAAATGTCTCTACAGGTACTGGCTTTTTAGAAATATGTATGCTAAATAGTATGAAAGCTGTATCCTTGCAAGTATATCTCCATAAACTCTTAAGGTGTAAGGATATAGGTTTAAACCTGCAGGTTTACGTAGCACCCTAGATGACCTGGATGGCAACTGGAAGTTGAAGAACTAACATGGACTGCAACAAGCATGGAAATTTTTTTTTGTACAAGATTTTGTAGACAAAACTGGGCTGCAGAGCACATAATTAGAAGTACCTTGAGTCTTATTCTTAGAGCAAAGGGCTGCAGGGACTAGAAATGCCCCAGACTAGAGATTATTTCAACAGAAATGTGTATATAAAATGATGAAACAAATCCTCATGCCTAGAAAAATTTGTGAAACATTTCAGATATTTTGAGATACCACTGAAAGCTGTCAAGATTGTAAGTATTGTTTAGGGATTTAAAACATTTTTTTTAAAACTGAACCAAGTTTCAAAGGACTTGGACTTCTGAGTAAACTGGCCAGGTTTTAAAAGGGTATAAGGAGTGTCTGGAATATTGAGCAAGCAGAAAACACCTAGACAGGAGACTCCCAGTTGCCAGATTTACAGCATCTTTGTGCTGTGAAAGAATCAATATATAAGCTTGATATTATTACAAATATTTATTCGTGTGTTTCCTACTAAAACTTAGAACTTACGATGTGCTTGAAAGAAAATATACTGAGAGCTATATACTCTGGACAATCCTGAGACACAAATAGCTATGCACAGAATCTTAAACATTGCAATGACTCCCTCCGCTGTCAAAAATTGCCCTTCCTATTTTCTTCAGGGGTCTGCTGTTTTGTAATGTTCAATTACCCCACTATAAAGATTTCTGGTTTTTATCCTAACCTCTCTGTGGAATTTTCTTTTTAGTTACCTCTACTTTTTTTTGTAGCACTATTTTTTCCTGCCCTTTACTCCATGCTTCAATGTATTACGTTTTTTCTTTTTATATGATAACAATAATTCTCTACTTCCCAAGGATATTTTGAGACTAAACTCATTAATATGTATGAGGGGTTCAGACTATAGTGATAAGGACCACCGAGGCTCTATGTATGCATGTGTGTATAAATCTCTACAGAAACACACATCTACATACAAATATTTAAATCAATGTGTTTATTGCTAACTGGTATATATAACTATGACATGAATAGATAAATACTTCTGATTTCCTCTGCACTATTTTCTCCCATTGCTTGATCAAGATGTGCCCCTTATTCCATTGGCTCCACTGTGCTCACTACTGTCATTAACAGGCTGCAATGCTGAAGGATGTTTCTATGCAGAAATGTGGGAGTACTCCATAGTGTGCTTATACTTTTGATTCTTGAGACATTTCCACTGGCACTGGGGCACTTGGTTCTTCTCCAGCCTGCCCACCAACTCACCTAGTTTTTGGTTTTGGGGGACTTTTTCCATGTTCACAAAGGTGGGAGGTGCCAGTGCAAGTCTAGGGCTTGTTTCAGTACAGAAAATGCTGGACTGTTGAAGTGCTAAGGGCCTGAACAGGCCCTGAATAAAGTTGACATATGGATGAATCTCACAACTGGACAGTACAACTGAAACCAGCAGAGGATTTTTCTCTGCTGGGAAACGAGCTGATTGTCTGTGAGAACNGCTGGGAAACGAGCTGATTGTCGGTCAGAACAGACACAGCCAGCCCGAGAAACAGGTGATTAAAACCAAAACAGAGATACCTCTTCTTTGAGTTCTCTCCAAGGCTTGGCCAGCCTTGAACAGAATCCAACAGGGAAGAATATCCTCTCTTTGGGTTCCTTTCAAGGATTGGCCAACCTTGGATGGAGTCCAAATAGGGAAGAAAATAGCAGGTGTACTGCTTTTGGAAGGTTGTTTTTTAAGGTTGCCCATGCAACCTGAGTTGTTTATCCAATAGTATAAAAGTGGGTCCCACTTGCAGAGAAATCAGAAGACATTCTGTGGGTGGAGACACCACACAGAACTTTCCCCATTATCAAGAAGGCCCCGACTGCTCACTGCAACTGGGTTTCCCCAGCGACAGCGGGACAGAGATAGATATTGGATGAGATATTGGAAGAGACATTGGAAGAAACATTGAAAGAGACAAAGGCAATGGATCTGATCGTCTACCCCTTGGAATAGGTCACAGCTTGGTCATGTATCTTTTTGGTGTTTATCATATTTTGTTGATGCATCTCCTGGCATTTTCTGGGGAGGCCTGTACCTGGCCATGGTGAGATTCGGGGTGTGGTTGATTTCTCCACCCATCATCGAATTTGCTGCCTAGCTTCTTTTCCCTTCTATTACTGAGTTTGTAATTCAGTTTATTTTCCCTTTCATTTTATCATCCATGGTCAGTGGATTTCTCTCTTCTGTTTCTGGCCACGTAGCATCAGTTTTATATTCTGTGGAAATAGATAATAAAATCTCTATCGGTCTCCAGCTGTTGGTGATTGTGTTCCTGGTGAGGTGCAGGGTAGTTGGCAAAACAACTGTTTACTAGACCGAGGATTGGGGGATCTAAACATTAGACAAATGTAGAGGTCACAAGACCTTCATAGTCTAAATTGTAAGCACAAAATGTGAAATGTGTCTGAATTTATAGTTTTTCCTTCGTAGACCGGACTCTGTGTTTTTGACAATAAAATTATTTAGATACTAACTTTATATATTGACTGTATTTTAGCCAAAACTTCCTACTGTTTAGGCCTTCAGACATAGCCCAGGATGTATCCAGGGCATGTTTTAGCCCTGTTTTTGAGCTGAAGTATATATCTGTGCTCACCAAGGTCCATACCTGCCTGAAGTTCAGATTTCCAAAGCTCCACTGGTTGTTGCATCTGCTCTAAGCCATCACTACATGGTTAATACCATCCAGACTAGAAGATCTTGAAGTTCAGACCAACTGAGATGCCTCAGTATTTAAGCCTGACTTAAATACCAATTTCTGGTCCAGAACTACAAGAATTTCAAGCAAGCTGAGCAGAGAAACACTTAGTGACATTTAGGTCTTGGTATTTGCACAGCAGATATCCTCAGCTCACCATGGCAGCATCCAGGATGTGGTGCAGGGATTTCCCATAAACCCAACATTGCGTGCTCAGTGCTCTTGTTGGTCAACCACCGGGCTTCAGATTTGTAATACCTCAGACAGACAGACACTTTTGCAGATATCTACCAATATCTGACACAGCTCTATGGTTTTCCTTGAAGAAACAGAGCCTAAGGAGTCTGAATTACAACACAGTTAAACAAAACAAATTTATTCTTTATATCTGTACCCACATACCTCACCCTTTTTTCCTCCATGTAGTTTTCTATATATGTAAATTTAGAATTTTGACACTTATTTAGAACTTTAATAGAGCATAATTGTAATGCTACATTTTAAGCAGAGAACTGTGCACATTTTAATCCATGTTTTATAGCACTATAATTTATGGTAATGGTTCAAAAGAACAGTCTGTATGATAACATTACCAAGAATATTTTAATTACATGTCAGAAATGTACCATTTGTTTTCAATCTTCTGAAAAGTAATGCACTCAGAAATGCTTTGTAAGGTAAGACTCTCTTTTCCAATAATTTTTTTAAAATACAAACTGAGGGATGTTTATCTATCAACTTGTTTAAATAATACACATTATACATATAACACATAAATTCAAGTTGGTACATTAGCTGTCAAATGCAATGAAAACTTTGAATGTGAGCTTTTGATACTAAAAATCTGTATTATCATAAAAGGTGGTCTATTTATTAGTGATTCAAAGGGCCATATGGACCACATTGATTTTTGTGGCTCACCTGAGGATCCAGACTAATCTAAATTCTCACCCAATCAAGAAGCGAGTCAGTTGACACATTAAACCTGGTGATGCTGTGCACATCTTGAAGTTTTGCAGTTTTATGAATGAAAAAAGATCAGAGAAGCTACTGGGAGAGCTGCAGAGAGGATCTGTGTGCTTTCTAGAGGAAGATTTTCATGACAGCCTATATGAAACTGGATTGAGTTTGCTTGGCAAGGTTCTTGTAGCAGAGGGGACTACAGAAACTTTCAACAGAAACTTCCCCTATGTCCAATAGAGACTAAGCCACACAGCTCCAAGATGGACCTGCCACTGGTCAAATCACAGCCCATCAGTGATGGTCGTAGCACCTCTGGGATAGCAGATTTAAGAAGGGGGGGAAAAAAAGCCCTCCACAACAGCAACTATATCCAGAGAAAGGAATGAGAACATGTGAGAGGAACAACTCTGCAGACACCAAAGTCAGTGAAGAAGGGGAAGGAGGTGCTCCAAGCACCAGAGCAGAGATTCCCCTGCAGCCCATAGTGAAGACCATGGTGAGGCAGGCTGTTCTTATGCAAGCCGTGGAGATTAATGATAGAGCAGATAATCACTTACAACCCATGGAGGACCCCACACCAGAGCAAGTGGATGCCTGAAAGAGTCTGTGACTTCATGGGAAGCCTGTGCTGGAGCAGGCTCCTAGCAGGACTTGTGGATCCATGGAGAGAGTTGCCCATTCTGGAGCAGGTTTGCTGGCAGGACTTGTGACTCCATGGGGGACCCATGCTGGGGCGGTCTGTTCCTGAAGTACTACACTCTGTGGAAGGGATCCCTACAGCAGCAGTTCATGAAGTGCTATAGCCTGTGGGAAAGATTCACACTGGGGAAGTTCCTGGAGGAGTGTCTCCTATGGAAGAGATCCCACACTGGAGCAGAGTGTGAGGAGCCCTCCCCCTGAGGAGGAAGGATTGGCAGAGACAACTTGTGATGAACTGATTACAGTTCCCATTTCCCATCTCCCTGTGTCTCTTTGTGGGAAGAGGTAGTAAAAATTGTGAGTAAAGTTAAGCCTGGGAAGAAGAGAGAGGTAGGGGGAAGGTGTTTTAAGATTTGGCTTTATTTCTCATTATCCTATTCTGATTTAATAGGTAATAAACTAATCTAATTTCCCTAAGTCAGGTCTCGTTTGCCCATGACCATAATTGGCGAGTGATCTCTCCTTGTCCCTGCCCTGACCCATGAATCTCTTGTTGTATTTTATCTCCCCTGTCCATTTGAGGAACGAGAGTGATAGAGCAGCTTTGGACTTTGATCAACCCACCACAGAAACCATGTTAATGCTGCAGACCAGAGAATCCATCCCATGACAGCACAAAAATAGATTAATTTCTGTTTGTGATGTTTTAACTTTTTCAATTGCTGGCTCATTAGTAGCTGAAAATTTATCACTCTATTACATTCTTTGTGGGACAACTAGATATCCATATCTCTAGCTGAAGTAAATGTTACATAAAGCAGAAAGCCTGCTTCTGAATAGGCAGTATTTTCTCCTGAAAAACATCTGGAGCTTTGATGAGGTTCTTTTTTCTGAGATTTCATGAAATCATTATTTGTGCTTCTGTATACTTTATGCAGCAAAATTGTACATAAGCTCTAATGTAATTTTTTCATAGTCATCCTACTATGTGTCATTCAAAACAAGAATGAGCTTTACATATTGAGTATTACATTTACAGAAAAAAATACTTACTTTAGAAGGCAGCAAAATATAAGAAGAAGCCATTGTATTTCATATGAATAAATTCTGAAAGTGAATAATTTAAGAAAATGCGGTCATAAGCAACATAGTAACATGGTTGAAATTTTAGGGTTTTTCCAGGCAGTGCTACCAAGCAATGACAACCACTATCATTGGACAAAACACACCTGAAGTAACCCTTGCTCCCTGTGATGACTATGCCACAGAGATGTGGAAAGCAGGATCAGGAAAATAAGACACTGGGAGGATAAACAATCATCCAGATCACCAAGTCTGGTCTCACAGTGCAGCGGTCAACCATGTCACATATTTTACTGCTCATTTTTTCAAGCTACAGTTTAAGGCTAGTTAGGATTTTTTAACACTATTGTCTATATGGGCATCCTGAAATTTAGATTCATATTTGTTGTTTTCTTACATTGGGGTCAGATGGTATTCACAGGGGTTTTTCTGTTCCTAATTATCCTTCATTTCATACAAAAAAATCCTTCTTTCTTAACCTCTATGTACAAGTTATATATAGGCATTTTATTTTCTATTACTAAATGCCACCCCATTTTTTTTCTCCCTTTCCAAAAGCATTCAATTCTTCCTGTATAATTTTGTAATCCTCCCTGCATGAACGTTTCTTCCCCATTCTGTGCCACTACACAGTTCAGCCATAAAAACTCCAGCTTGTGGAAAAGGTAAACGATGTCCAGTAGTTAGAGTCCTTGTGAAATTTACTATGACATCCTTCAGACACACTTCCCTTTCAATACGCTCGGTTGCCAATCCTGCCTTGATTTCTTCCCTAATTCACAGTTCTTGTACTAACTGTATTTTTATTCAACAAGTAATTACCCAAGTGGTTTGTAAATATCTCAGAAGTTTAAGTCGCTCATAATGACATAACTCCCTTCAATAGTTATTGTCTGATATTATTGAGATAATTGATCAAACCTTGAGAATTAGCAGCAGATTCATACATCCCCAGTAGAAACTCTCTCATAATTCTCCTTCAAAGAGTTTTGACCCAAAATATTAAGGTTTCTCCTGCATTTACTTAACTCATCTATGTATAGTGTATATCATCATCTTTACCTGCATGTTATACATGTATTTCGAACCTAGCTGACATTTCCACGCTTTTCTCTTATCTTTATTCATACCATCTATCAGGAATAAAAATGCTTTCATTTGGTTTTCTAGCCTCACACAAATATCCCATTTGTTCTCCTGGTTTCACACAGTCCGTTAGGTTAATTCGTCCTTTAGGTCTCTTAACTATTTGCGTGCCCCCTGCTCTCATCAATAACATGTTTCTCTTTATTGACACCTCCTCAGGGTCAAGGGAGGGTTAATGGAAGAAGGTTATTGATACCCATCACCTTACAGTACACTCTATCTCTTGCTCTCTTGATGTGGTGGACCTGAAAGCTCACAGAATAACAGGACCTCAGAATGGTAGGGACCTCTGGATGTTCTTCTAAAGCAGGTTCCAGTATGGCAGCATGTCTCCATTTCTGTCTCCAGCTTCATGTCCTCCTCATACCCCAGTGAGGGAGTTGGGGGACACCTGACAATAACTGCCAGGACAGAGGGTCTCACCCTGAGATGCCAGGGAAGTCCTTTCTTCTTGTTATATGGTGGTGACAAGAATGTGGATGGTCTTACTCAGGTCAAGACTTCTCTTCCAGGTCTATGATTACTTATTTCATTAGTGCTGAAGGAAAGAAAGGGATGTCTACTGCTCTGACAATTGCAAAACCTGGATGCTTTGTGAAAAAAAGAAAAAAAAAAAAAGAGATTGAAATAAAATAACATTGGGATAAAAGCCTGTATATAATTGCGAAAATATTAGTATTATGTAAATTGTGAAATTCATCAAAAAGTCTCAAAACTTTTCATAAACATGAATAATTGGGCATGTGTTTAAGTAAATTTGCACAGAAACTCCACAGCTGTATGTGCTGGAAGATTTGGTCTGCTTGTGCATTTTTTCTCTTTTTTAATTTTTAAATTTAGCAGAATTCCTGTTGAGACAAAGGGTCCATCTTCATTTCAAGATAAGGCAGGAAATACCACCTAGAAACAATCCTGCTATCAAAGTGGATATCTGAAATTGGAGATTGAAGTAAAATATAATAATCTGCTCATACCCTGTAAACAGCAAGTTTATTTTAGGGCTAGATTGCCAAATTGCAAATACAGGGGTTTTGCTGCATTTTTGTGCCAGGAAGTAACTGTGTTATTTAGAAAGAAACCTTGTAGGCCTAAAGAAGAGAGTTCCTGACATCTGAGGTTAGGTTAACCAAACTCTAGACTCTAATATTTAGCTCTGGCTAAAACAAGTAAAATGGTTCAAATACAAATTCAAGATTCTTCACTAAAGTGGGTGACCTTGAAAACTGAAAAGAAAGAAAGAAATTCCATGCTTGCAGAGTTACAAAGTATGAGAAATAATATATAGTATATAAGGAAAAAAAAGGTATTTTCCTGGCCTTAAAAAGAGGTTGACTATCATCTAGGCAGTCTTTTTAACTCACATTAGGTTCCTCATTGGGTTTTGGTTTTGGGGTATATTTTTTCATTGCTGATTTAAAATTTAAGTTTGGTAAGGTAACCGAAGACATCTGCAATGGTCAGGGTCTGGCTGTTTGTCTTTATTGGCTGTCTTAGAACTTTGGATGCTGTTTGAGCATAGGTCTTGTGTAACAAAACAGAGCCAGAAAAATACATGTAATCTCCAGTCTCTCCTTCTCCGGAATATGTTCACACAAATCCAATGCTGCAAGTAGGTTGAAAGAATTCTAAGAAGGAATTTAAGTACATACAAAACCAAATGAGTTTCTAAAAAAATTAATTTTGATACTTTACTTTTTAAAAAATGCAATTAAACGATTTCAATTTTATGCATTTTATTTTTGAAGGATTTTAGAAGTGCTTGAAGCCTTGAAAATTAAATAAATGCTTCTTTTCAGGTTGGTCTTTTCTGGTTTGATAAGACAAACCAAGATTTTTTTTCTGTTCATGAACCTATCTATAGTGAAATTCTTTGGATTTATAAATTCTCTAGTTTTAGATGAGAAAATAAACCACCTCATTTTAGTTACTTATGCCCTTATAATTAAGGATAAACTCTACTTTATGAACTGCTCTCATAGAATGTATGGGTTATATAAGGCATGAGTTTTTCCATAATTCTGCAAAGTAGCTCAACGATTTCAAATATATTACAATTTTTAATAACACCTTTTCCAAGTTCTTTGCCCCAAAATCAGAGGTACTAGCTAACAGTGACTTTTTCTTTCATCACTTTACTTAATATGCTAAGGAATTCATTTTCTGACTCAATACTCTAAAATAAGTTACATAATGGAAACTAAATAAGCACATTCTTTAAGGAGTTCTAATAAGTCCCTATGCATGCAAGCAACAAAAGTCTATCATCTGCAACTTTCTCCATTCAAGCCATAGGTCTGCAGCAAAAATAAATAAAAATATTTTCTGCAGCAAATGGACTTACAACTGGTTATGTCAGCACACCCTATTTGCTTTTTAAGAATAGTAATGGACCTCTGCAAAAACCCAAGGGGTAATACACTAAAGCTTTCATTCTTGTGGTCACATTGCTGATGATATTAATTTATATTTCTTAAAATACATACTAATGAATTTAAGGCCTCACTGCTCCTAAAACAAATAAAATAGGAACAATAAATAAACTAGGGTATTGACGAAATAAGAAATTCACATTTTACAGATGAGAGGACAATGTTCTAGTATAGTATTGAGTTGGAGATTATAACAAAGGGACCTAAGTAGCCAGTAGAATTGGACAGCCTGACTGCAGAATTTTTTCTCAACAGTTGCATAAGAATAAGTAATGGAAGGGGAAATGTGAGTTACTAATACATATTGATAAGATCCAGTCTAAATGAAGCTTAAAGGAGGAAACACACTAATATCTCACAGCAGTTCAGTTGCAACATACATCTAGGTCATTCAGTGGAGACAGAAAAACAGTAATACAGAGAAATGTTAGGATATACAGGAAGAGTAGACTTACGTTGTCACTATATTAAAAATTGAGAGCAGCCATATTAAGTACAATCAAAATTCTCCCTGAGCTTATAGGCTGTACCTACCAGGGATCAACTTCAGATGCCTAAAGATGATAGTTGAAATAGACAAAACATTCTCCAATTTTTCTTGGTCTCCAAAAATTTTAGTTTCATTCACAACTGAGCCGGAAGAGGTACCTCTGCAACCAGCAGCAGATCTTCTAGGGCTAGGAAAAAAAGGAATAAAAATGATAGGAAATATTAAAAGGTATGACAATGCAACAGATAATTTAAGAACTGATTAAACAGGAGAATGCAAAATGGACCAATATTGATCAATGAAGGATATATAAGTCAGACTGATATTCATTTTCAAACCAGGAGAACTGGTTTATGTTGTATGAAATTAAGATGTAAAATTTAAAATCAAACACGAGGGAATTACTTTAATTATACAAAAAATGATTAACCTGTGCCCAATTCTATGCCATAACTGAGAACAGGACTTTAACAAATAAAGAAATATATCAATAATACAAACTTCAAGAAGATAAACATGGTGCAACAGTGTAGTTTATCTTCTAGGCTACCACAAAGTGAGTGTGCTAGAGATCTACACTGTTTTAAATGTAATAAAGGATCCCCATTGTCCTACCAAAGTGTAGCCCCATTAAGTTCACACAGATTCTTCCATATATGTGAACCGATACCAATGTGTGATATAATTTTTCATACAATTTATTTTCATTTGATTGTGAAAAGATATTTATACTTTTATCTATGTCCATGAAAGTGAATGGCAATTATTATATATAAATTCTGCTTAAATATAGTGTATGTAGGGATGTAATGAATTGTGACATAATAAAGCAGGTAATATCAAAATTTATATGAGCAGTTAATTTCTGATTTTCAGCAGATTCTAATAAAAAGTAGAAAGGAAGGTGATAGTTATTTTCACCCATTTTGAAATCCTGCTATTTTAATTCACAGTTTTGCTTTAAAAATATAGTTTTGCTAATTCCTAGTGCAAGGTGATGAAAACATACAACACATCAGTACTAGTTGGCCAACAACAAAAGAACATGCAGCGCATGTTTGGACTGATAACTCATCAAGGAAAATTCTGGCTTTGTGGTTGTGAGTCTCCATATATTTGACTGCAACGTGTGCACCTGTATGGATACTTCTGATAGAGAAGAATGGTCTCAAGTATTTCCAGAGTCCTTTGGGCTCTCATGTGATCAAAGTGTGGCTGCTTCCTAATCTTAAGTTTTCAGGATGGTACTGTTAACCCCCAAAAGCCAAAAAGCTGTCAATGTGAATTAAAAAGAAAACATAAACCTTCAGATACATGATTTGAATGTAAAACTTAAATTTAGATGAATATTCTTTTTGTAAATGAAATATTTCAACTCTGTCTAAAAGACATTATGCCACTGGGAAGAAATCTTTTCAGTTAGGGAAAAAAGGAACATATCAGAATATATTTATACTTATTAAAAATGCTAGCAGAACAGAACCTGCTTGTAGTATTGCCCCAGGAACAGCCCAAAACAGTTTTCACCACTACGTTAAATATATCACCCACTGGAATTTAATCTGAGAGGTTATTCCTGCTTTTACCAATCCATGTTGTACTGCTCTGATTTTGGAGATACACTCCTCTAGTCAATGTCGTTTTGCACAGGCTAAAATGCAAGTTGTTCTATGATTATAGTGTATTTACCTCCTGGCAAAGTGAAATACTAAAAAAGGTAGCATCTTCAGCAGCAAGATTTCTTATTTACTACTCTAGCAGTTTTGTGGATTTTGGCAAGCTTCAGGTTGACTCTTTAGCATGGTTTGAGCTAATCTTATGAGGCACTGTAAAGTCTGACAGATCTTTGTAATCCTAATTAAAATAAGTGTCAATTTACAAGTCACCCTTGTTTGCCCCATAAGATTCTGTCTACAATCATTTTCTAAACAGATTTGCATTGATAATTGACTCTTCAGCATCTTAGCTAATCTCTCAGTTCATGATGCAGAGACAGATTGTTTCACCTCCAAGCTTGAAGTGCATCACCATGAGGGACCTTGCTGACCAATAGAAAGGTGGGGCTTTTTAAACTGTGATCCAAAAAGAACAAAAAATATATGCTAATTTTCAATTTTGTGTGAGATTACTCATTGATGAGAGTGAAAGTAATAAGAGCTTTTATTTAGGCAAATATTCCACTATACAATGGGATATTAAAAAAGCTGCTCCAGTGTTCAATGAAGCCAGTGAAATCCTTATTAGCATCAAAGTTACTCTTAAATGGTTATCACATTTGGATGCTAGCAGAAGCTTATAGTTTTATAAATGCTTATAATTACTGCAAATCTACTTACACAGACTTTAAAATTTTTCACTGAAAATACATACTTTTTCTCTCTGTTAGTTATACCTTTCATGTTTTGCTAAAATCTCAAAAAATAACCTTATTTTCAGGATAGGTATTAAGTAAATATTGCATTTTTATTTCTTTTCTTTCTCAAATAAAAATATTCCCATTTATTTAAAAATATTTTTAGTGCAACTATTTCCAATTTCAAGCTAAGGAAATGTAAATATTTTTCACGTTTGCAATGCGACTGAAAAGGGAGTGACTTTCATAGTTGTGTACTATCAAAAACAACTCCACAAAATTGAAAAACAAAGGTTTTATGTTTTATATATTAGTAGCCATGCGTTCTCAGAGGAATAGTATTGGACGTTGTTTGACACCTAAGTAAGATCAGATAGGCTGCAGCCCCCGTGCTCCACAAGAACCTGTACAGCTGACCTTATCCAAAAGCTTGGACACAGCTCTGACAGAATAAGACAGGACATGAAGAACTGACTGATGTTTCCCTTCACCACTTGCATCCCATCAGGATATTTGGTTCAGAGGTAATGGAGCTCTACAACCCTTACAGGAGAATGTTCATCCCAAGTTGTAGAAACTTCCCCTTTCCTGTAAAAGCTTCTAAACTACAGGATGGATTGCAAACTCTCCAAATGAGTTTCAGTTATTACGAATTATGGAGTGGAAAATAATGAGCTTCCTGAAAGTGTACTATTCATTAAAAAAATAAACTTAGTAAAAAGTAATTCAGAAAGACTGCATTATTAGCAATTCTTGAGGTATTTGAGTTCAGAAAGCAGTCACTTTTACAAAGGCTTCTCTGATTCTGTTGTCACACTCCCTGATCACTACTTAATTTTGATAGCTCTAAAACATTCAGCTCTATGCAGCCAAGAAGAGGCTGCTCCAGTTGCCTTTCATCATGCTTTCCATAGCAATGTGAACTACAGTGGGACACAATCACATGCTCTATGTTTAATATTTCCGATTACTCTAAAATGGAGTAGCATCTGACCTGTTGGGTACTGTCTGGCGAAGCAGGAGACATGGGATTTGAACCTTTTGCACAGAAAAGGAAAGAGGACTTACTTGACTCAGCTGGTGGTGAAGTGCTCTAACCTCTCTTGCTGTGTAGAAAGATGCTGATGTTTTTGCTGGCCCTGGAAAAAAAAGTAGGATTTTCCTCTCAGTTTTTTTTTTTTAAAAAAAGAATTTTTAAGAAAAGTTTCAAGCTTGCCCATCCCAAGTAGAAAGAATAACTCAGACTTTGAGGACAGCTGGGATTTAAGATGCTGTAACCCCTCTCCTCACCATTTTTTACAGGTTGTCTAAGGCAGTTCTATTTTGCACTCTGTTTTCTATGATATCTGCTTTGAAGTGTCTAACTCCCCTGTATATTGTGGAGGCAAGACTTCTGAGCCCTTATGCTGAAATTCCACTGAGGATCTGATTATTATCAGTTTGCTCAATGTTGCAAGGTGTCATAGGAGCAGAAAGCTAAGGAAGGACTCCCAAATCCCATGCTACTACCTGAGTCACTTTCCATTTATCTGGCTTATATGCAGCAGAACTTTTATTCACCCCAATCACAAATACAGCAATCGAAAATAACACAGAACATGAATGGACATGCGCATGTAGAAAGATCAGTGATTTTCCCCTGACTTCTGCGGGGTACAGAGCACAGGTGAAAAACAAAACCATTAAGATATATTTCATCGTATACACCTGGGACTATTGTTGTGAATGGCCTTGCTTCAGTTTTTCCTTCTCATATTAGGAATATATTACACAGAGGAGTGTAAGAAAGCGAACAGATCCATCAGCCTGCCTCATGCTCTCCCTGTCAAAGCAGCAGCTCTGCAGGGTTGGCATGATTCATCAACACTGTTAGCAAGTTCTTTCATCTCCCTACATCTCTCTTAAACATACAGAAAGGAGGTGATAACCCAATCCTTTGTGCACACACAAATATTTAAATCTTATGTATACACCTCCTGTATACAGCTTCATCTCTGCCATCACCTGATGCACAAATTTGGTTCCATCCAGTTGAGGAAGAAGCGGCCGAACCCTCCACTGCTGGTTTGTGCTGCATAAACTCATTTTCTCTTGAGGTGACTTTTTCCTTCACACTGTGAAAAAGAAACTAGACATGTAATCTTTCAGAACAGTACAGCAAACAGGCTGTGTTTCACCATAATGCAATGAAACTTTCATTTACCACAAAGCTCTGGCTATACATTTTTCCACCCTACAGAGTGGGTTAGATCTGTGCTGCGACACAGTTGACTAAGTCAGTGTGAACACTGATTTCTCACCTGAGAGTTAGGCCATATGACTCTAAAATTCAGTCATGTCAGTGAGAATTAACGTATGTTGAAGAATGCTGCATGATATTCTACATGCTCCTCCTTCCCAGATCAAGTGCACTATCTCCTCTTCAATTTCATTCCTCTAGTTTTCCAGGAATATTTTTCTCATAGATGTTTTTTGGAGAGCTGGAACTTTAAAATTGAATTTCAATAATTTTATTTTTTCTATGGCTATGGTTTTTGTTATCTTCCTGTTTCAGTGCAGTTGTATGAAATGACTTTGGCTTTCAGATATTGCAGTAATAGGAGGTATGTAGGTAATTACAAGAGATATTTCATCTTTCCATGAGTATGTTGCCACAGAATAAAGAACACTAAATTCATCCTAAATTCTGAATTAAATTTTGCTGCATAAATAATGCCTACTTTTACACATACATTTCCAGATGATAAAATAACACAGAAAGTCATGTATCATGACAGTTTGTGATTACTAAAGCAGACTTTAATATACCTGTTGATAATAATCCCCAGATCTCTCATATAAGCAGGCCTAGTTAATTTCCCTTGATTACCATCTGCAGATTCCCAGCTTTGCTTCTATCTTTGTCCTAATATCAAAATATACATTTTGATTCATACAGTTCTTACATATTTGAAAACCAATACCCTTTTCCAAAATTCCATGTGTACCACATACCTGTATCTCAACAGAAAGCTAATTTCACTGTCTGGATATAAAAGTAGAATCAATAGAGAAAGGTATTTCCAATGATTACTTTGGAATCTGTGTGTGGCTGAAACAAAATTAGTTATAAACAAACAAAAAGAATTATATACATGTAGATAAAATGAATGTGTCCATGCTAATAGAAAAAGAAGCAATATCATACAAAGCAGTGCCTACAAAAGGATTCAGAACACTGCAAACAATATGAAAAGGTCCTTCCATTTTTTTTCTGCTAGAAGTTGATATCACATGCAATTAAAGATTAACAAAGAAGTAATTTTATCTCTATTTATGGAGGGAAATTATAGTGAATACTCTGTACATTATGATGTGCATGAATTTTGTTTTTTAAACAATGAAGATCTGGGCTGAGAACTCATCACAAATATTGTTGAAGGTACTACAACTTGTCCTGTTAAACTGTCCTGCCTAAATTAATCCAACATTTTTGCTTATTTCCCTCTTTGGCCTGCAGTATTTTCACCAATGCAACTATTTTAATACAGGAATTTTAGCACAAAAGTCATGGTTTGATTACAAGAATTACTTAATATTTTCATTTTAAAGTTGGTTTGTGAGGTTTTTTCTGGTTTTCTGTGTTGGATCCCTCAGTCCAGACCTTAAATCTTTATCAGTGTAGGGAACATTGATTTATGAGTTCATGTTAATCTATTGGCAGTCTTTATTGGTCCGAAAGAAAACATTTAAGGTTTCCTGTAAACATTATTATAGATGTGGATTTGTGCTCAAAGATTTTGTAAAATGGCTGTTAGTCTCCCCAGTGTTCAAATAAGATTCTCTATGAAGGAATGTTAAGGAGGAAATGCATAGAATCATCAGGGTTGGAAGGGACCTCAAAGATCATCTAGTTCCAACCCCCCTGCCATGTGCAGGGCCACCTCCCACTAGAGCAGGTTACTCAGAGCCCCATCCAGCCTGACCTTCAAAATTTCCAGGGATGGGGCTTCCACCACCTCTCTGGGCAACCTGTTGCATGAAAAGTGCCTGAAAAAAGACCTAACACTTTTTGTTCTTATGGGAAAAGTTAATTGTAGGTGCTATAGCTTATAAAACAGACAGGAAAATGGGCAAGAAGCTTTGCTTTTATGAACTTTATAAAGGAATCCACAGAAAGAGAAATAAATGTATGAATAATAGTGGGGAAAAAAAGAATATATTTTCATTCTATCTTGATTGTATTTAAAAGTGTATGATAAACCTTAACAAGGTCCTCTCTGCATAGTACATACATACGTTACATATCCATCATGGACGTGCCGGAGAGGGTCCAGAGAAGAGCTATAAAGATGATTAGAGGGCTGGAGCACCTCTCCTACAAAGTCAGGCTGAAACAACTGGGCTTGTTGAGCCTGGAGAAGAGAAGGCTCCGGGGAGACCTTATGCAGCCTTCCAGTATCTGAAGGGGGCTACAAGAAAGCTGGGGGACTTTAAACAAAGGCCTGTGGTGATAGGACGAGGGATAATGGGTTCAGACTGGAAGAGGGTAGATTTAGACTAGAAATTAGAAGGAAATTCTTTACTC
>VYZX01010381.1:37719-50076 GCA_013401335.1 Brachypteracias leptosomus
AAAAAAAAAAGAAAAAAAAAAGGTGTGCCTTATACTGATGTAAACTCTTGTTGCTTTATTTCGGTTCAGAAAAACTTCAGTACAGCTTCAGAAGAGCTACACTTATGTACACAACAGCTGAAAAAACTGCCTCTGCTTACTAAATTTTCTATGCATTCTTTTTTTCTAGGTTTCACATGACTTCTCATTAAATATTATTGTCCTGCTTCTGCACTTAGCTGCGATAACATGAAAGCAATACAGATAAGAAATTCATTTGTTAAGGATGAGGGATTCTCTTAATTGGAAAGGAATAGTCCAAAGAACAATGCTTCACTGACATGAGTTTAATATCTGAGTGACTTGATAAGGTAAAAAAGACTCCAAAAAAAATCTAACAGCCTCCAAAACGCAGCTTTCACAAAGGATATGGATGAATTCAGCTAAGTCTATGAGACTCTGTTTTTAATTTCAAGAAAAATACAATTATCCTTTAGAACATGAGATGTAATTGCCTGTAATCCACTCAAATGCCTAAGTATTCTTATGCTATAAAATGTATTTACCATCGCGCACAGTTTTTTTAACCAGCAGACCTTTCACTGTGTTCTTAAAATATTCTGTTACAGTTACAGCCAAAAGGAGTAGGTCAAGTAAAAGAAATAAACAAATAGGTCTTCTTTGTGGTTAAATACTTCTCATTCTTTGACCCAAAACTATCCAAGGAACTGTAAAACAGTGCATATCAGAAGTTAAATTGTATGACCTGTAGGATATACTTGAGACTGAAAGTGAATATTGAGGTTAAAAGTTTGGATTTTTGCACATGTTCATGTTTGTGTTTGAAAGGCAGAGAAAATTGAAAGTAGGAAAATGAGGAAGAAAGTGGTAGCATACTTGGTAGGAAATCAAGAAGTATAAGTTACAGTTTCATATCAAAACAATCATATTGCATCTACTTTCTTACAGCAACTATTTCTTCGTGTTTCCCTTCACTGCTCCTACTATAGCTGTAATGGAGAGGACAGGAAGAAGAGAAGTATTAGTTGATTCAAGAAGTCTAATTTTTTATATTTTGAAAAAGGAAAAATAGCTTTATTTTTTCCAAATGACTGGCTGAAAAGGAAGACTTCTTTTCTGAAGCTTCATCCTGTTGATTTTTTTTCAATGTTTTTCAGTCAATTTAACTTCACACAGCCTATTGCAGTGTGGAAAATACCTGTGGAACTGAGATTCGGTAATAAAGTCTTTCAATTTTCCACCAATACGGAATTGTCTGGTACTCTTAGCTTTAAATAGCTTTATATGTGAAAAGACTAAGTTATTGATGGTTCAGCTACATATTTTTAAAGTTTAGCTCTAAGTTTCTTTTCTGCCTTCTTAACTAGAAAAAAAAAAATTGTAACTTTAAAATGTTAAATGATTAAAAACGAAATTCTCTTCAAAATCTTTTAACCAAAAGTGAGTAAATTAAGAATTCACTGTATTCTAAGTAATTATTTTGTTTTAGGAATGGAAGGAGCAAAGAAATTGAGCTACAAGATCTAAATACAAATTTTTAAGAATATTTCTTTTCGTAACTAACCAAGCTTTTCTAAACACAACAAGAAAACTAAGACATAAATTGCTACCTATAAGTAAATGATTTTTAGATCAGCATTATTAGCTGATAAGTGTACATATTAAAATGCAATAACTTTGCAGATATCCCTGGTAGAATGTGCAAAATCTTCAGATCATTGGTGAAAATGACAATTGAGAGAGAAAAAAAGATAAGTTAATATATTCTGCAGTGAACAAGGGTATCCTAATCTATGAATAAAGAACAAGAAAAAATAATTTAACACATGCTACTGCTCAGGGTGAATGAATAGGGAAGAATGTCTTTTGTAATGGACATCTAAGATACACAGGCTCACGTAGTATAACTTACTGCACCTGCAAAGACTTTCCATACAAGTTGTAAAATATTGCACTGTGAACCTGACATTCATTTTTACAACATAGTTGTTTATCAATATGCTACAGGTTTGATGCATAATAAAATTCCCGATTTAATTCTCTGGAGTCATTCTGAAGCCTTGTGGAATTGATGAAACGAGCACTTGCTCATCAACACAAAGTGCAGACTACAGCTGCTGAAACCAACTCTCAATAGATTGTAGGATTCAGAATTGATTGCTAGAGTTATGATTTATCCCAATGTTAATGGAAAAAGCTTTCTAGAGTGGACCGAAGGGACTTTTTTCCCCATAAATTCAGACTTAGAATTTACCAAAGAATTGATTTTCTTTTTCAAAAAACAATTTTCCTCTTTGCCCAATGCTTCACTCGATTACACAATTTGAGGCAATTTTTTTTCAAATGGACTGCAGTCATAGATTAACTTTCTTTCAGAAATGAAAAGTTATGTTGTGTAATGATCTGAGAACTGCAGTAATAGAAAGGAAAAAGGAGAAATTAGTATTTTTGTGGGTTAACTTCAATCATAAAAAGATGAAGCCTCCAAATCGCCTAAAGCCTCTGGTGTCAAGGAGCATGGGGTGTCAGCTGGCATGTGGGACCTGGCTCAGCATGGCCCATGGCTAAGAAGGGCAGGGCTGTGGCATCCCACAGCATAGCTGGGGCAGGGTCTGATTGCCCCAGGCTGGGATGGGCAGGGTTTGGGGAGCTCCTGGGAGGCTGGGCAGCAGCAGTGCCCCAGGACCTTACACATGAAACAACATAAGTCCCTGCAGAGGGGAATTCAAAACACGTGAACTGAGCTGCTGCTCTAAATGACCAGCCAGGACACCAATGCCTCTCCATGCAATGGACAAGAGCTAAAAGCAAACTCACCTACAGTGTCTAACGTTAACCAGCTGTGAAATACCTCAGTCTATAAAGCACTCCAATCTGACAAACAACATCAGAGACAAAAAAAAATGGCAGGGAGATAAGTGAACATGACACTCAAATGAGACAATAAAAGCTTCATTCTGCTTCTAAATGAAAGGCAGATATCTCAGTGTAAAGCGCAGGATGAAAGGAAAATATAATTATCTCAGACTTATTTCTTAAGTCATAGAATCATAGAACCATAAAATTGTCAAGGTTGGAAGGGACCTCAGAGATCATCTAGTTCCAGCCCCCTGCCATGGGCAGGGACAACTCCCACTAAAGCAGGTTACTCACAGCCCCGTACAACCTGGCCTTAACAATTTCCAGGGATGGGGCTTCCACCACCTCTCTGGGCAACCTGTGCCAGTGTCTCACCACCCTCATGGTGAAGAACTTCTTCCTAACGTCTAATCTGAATCTACCCACCTCTAGTTTTGACCCATTCCCCCTAGTCCTACCACTACACAACTTCCTAAAAAGTCCCAGTTAAATAGTGTTGCTGGCGGTATAGTGTCTGTGGCTTTATGAGACTTACCTGAGGACATCTTCTCTCCAGAGATGCTGGTGAATGAGGCATTGAGGGACTGGGAGAAGAGACTTCTCAAAGCAGGTTTGGTGGGCTGGATAAACACAGGTGTCTGCTGGTCTGGCCACATGACATTTTGCTTTCTGGCAAGAATCTGAAAACCAAAACCAAGTGCTTCTCAAGTGCAATGCCTTCTTCAGTCCTGATTCATTCCACCATTGACTTCTTTGCCACTGTCTTCATCTTGAGATTAGAGTGCAGCTTTGTGCTGAGCCTTCTGGGCATGTAGATGGTTCCTAGAAGGGCAGGGTGGGATCAAGACATGTGGCCATGATGTAGAGGACTCTGAGGTTCAGCATGGAAGGTCAAGTGGACATTCCATGTTTGGTGGAATTGAATTGGTGTGAAAAGTGCTCGAGATGGCATTTTAAAAGTAGCCCAGGTCCTCAAGACCTGGCTTTCTACTAGTGCTGCAAACCCATTACCTATTTCAGAAAATGCCCTAGTGGTTATCTCAGCTCAAAAGTAATGAATTAAACTGACTTTTCATGACCTTGAAAATTATAGCAATGTTATCTTTACATCATAAATGTATGTAAGAAAATCTTTCAATTGAAAAAAATCACCTTCATTTTCCTAAACAAGGAGAAAAAAAGTAAAGCGTTTGTTTTTAACTTTACCATTTTCAGCCTAGGTTATATTTATCTGTAGGACTGTGACCGGTTGACTCTGGCTAGACACCAGGTGTCCACAGAAACTGCTCTATCACTCTCCTGACTCAAATGGACAGAAGAGAGAAAATATAATTAAAGGCTCATGGGTCAAGGTAAGGACAGGCAACACAGAACATTAGGAGCTGGAAGGGACCTCGAAATATCATCTAGTCCAACCCCCCTGTTAGAGCAGGATCACCTAGATCAGGTCACACAGGAACAGGTCCAGGCGGGTTTTGAATGTCTCCAGAGAAGGAGACTCCACAACTTCTCTGGGCAGCCTGTTCCATTGTCTGTCACCCTCACAGTGAAGAAGTTCTTCCTTATGTTTACTCGAAACCTCCTATGCTCCAGCTTGTACCCACTGCCCCTTATCCTATCACTGGATGTCACTGAGAAGAAGAGATCACTCACCCGTTACTTTCAAGGGTAAACCAGACTTGACTTGGGGAAAAATTAGTTTAATTTATTACCAATCAAATCAGAATAGGATAATGAGAAATAAAAACAAATCTTAAAATACATTATTACCGCCCCTTCCTCCTTTGTGGGCTTAACTTCACTCCCAATCTTCTCTATCTCTTCCCTCCGAGTGGCACAGATGGATAGAGAATGTGAGTTGTGGTCTGTTCATCACACATTGTCTCTACCATTCCTTCTGCCTCAGGGAGAGGACTCCTCACACACTTTCTGCTTCAGTGTGGGTGCCTCCAGCAGGAGACAGTCCTCCATGAACATCTCCAAAGTAAATCCTTCCCACAAGTTATAGTTCTTCATGAACTGCTGCTATGTAGGTCCCTTCCATGGAGTGTAGCCCTTCAGGAACAGACTGCCCCAGCATGGGTCCCCCATGGGGTCACAACCCTTGCCAGCAAACTTGCTCCAGCATGGACACTTCTCTCCATGGATCCACAAGTCCTGCCAGGATCCTGCTCCAGCACAGGCTTCCCATGGGGTCACAGCCTCCCTTGGGCATCTATCTGCTCTGGAGTGGGGTCCTCCATGGGCTGGAGGTGATTGTCTGCCCCACCATTAACCTCCATAAGCTGCAGGGAGACAGCCTGCTTCACCATGTTCTTCACTATGGGCTGCAGGGGAACCTCTGCTCTGATGCTTGGAGCACCTCCTCCTCCTTCATCTTCACTGACTTTGGTGTCTGCAGGTCTGTGTCTCTCACATATTCTCACTCTTCTCTCTGGTTGCAATTGTAGTTTGCTGCCAGAGTACCCCCTCCCCTTTTAAATCTGTTATCACATATGTGCTACCACTGTTGCTGATTGGTTCAGCCTTGGCCAGTGGTGGGTCCATCTTGGCTCTCTTGGACATGGGGAAAGCTTATAGCAGCTTCTCACAGAAGCCACCCAAACCTTGTCATGCAAACCCAGACAAGGGCCTTGAAACTGAAATCAAGGAAAGAGGCACAGAGGAGTAGTGTTCTCTTTGGGAATGGTGTGCACTTGAGAGTTGAGGGGAGGACAAGGCCAATGGTAAGGACACTGAGGATTGTGCAACAAGGGTAAGAGGTGGATATGCTGGATAAATTCAAATTTATTCCTACAATAAATTAGAGTCCCAGCTCTAAAATCAGGTCTGCAGAACATTCATGCTTTTTTGGTGCAATGTCCTGGTCAGTTCATCCTGAGAGGAATTAATGCAGAATATGTGTGAAGACTGCTATAGGTTGTGTCCATACACGTGAACCAATTAAAAAATGACACTAATGTATTGGCAAACTTGGGAACTTTTCTTCTTTTCAATTCTTTTCTTTTCCACTTTTTGACAGATATATCCAGAAGCCTATCTTCGTAAAAATTTAACAGCAAAACTGTAAACCAGAATGTTGCTCCACATCTTCAAAGGCTGAGGGACCATACAGCAGTGTCACACATTTCTTCTGGGCTCCATGTGTTGATTTGGAGTGGGTGGCTGTGCAAATGTTAGCAGATATACGAGTGATTTGGGAAGCTAGTAGTCTACTGAATTGGTGGTTTGGGTACAGAAAAGTCATACTCTATGTGCATGACAAGCAGGATATCACTAAGCTATTGAGGCAACACATGCAGTAATTTATGAGCAAATTCTGATTGCAAAGAAACACTTTTCTGATTGAAAAGAAACGCTGCAACCTAAAGCAAAAGGTGGTGAACTGGTTAGTGTCAACAGACAGGCTACTACTATTTTGAGGTTTTTGGTCTACAAGTTCAGGGTGGATCTGGTTTCCTAGAATTGTTCTGTCTGCGCTAGATGGGTTTTTTTCACCTCTTGTTCAAGAGGTTTAATGCTGCTGTCCAAGGTGAGTCTTTTTGAAGGAACAGGGAGGGGAGGAAGGTTACTACTCTCTTTCTAGGAAGAGTAATGACCACAGCTATAATGCAGCTGGCTTGAATCACTATCGATAAAGTTTATTAGTTTATTTCTGTGGGACTAAAGACAGGGCTTGGAGAAATTAGAGGCATCATAAAGAAGTATATTGCTGGATGTGTGGAGGGTGACTTGCCATGCTTCGTTTTAAATGAAAAGTCTTTTGTTTTTCATTCTTTCCTTGTGACTGCAAGTTACTTTCCCGTATTGAAGGACACCTGTCTGTTCTGTTCCTTTACATTAGTACTATGCAGATTTTCATCCTACTGTTGCCCTGTGAAGCTCAATGTCCTTCATTTTCATCTAAGCAACTAACTTGACACTAATGTGAGATTCCTGCTTTTTTGCAGAAATGCAGCACCAGAATACCTGCTTATGAAAGGCCAGAGTTAGTAGTAGAGTTCAAGCAGGTCCCTCAGGTTTGTAAGTGTTCGGAGAGGGGAAAGCATTAGAAAATGAGCAAGTTGATGAACTTTTACAGGTCTCCAATGTCTAATTATTTCAAATTATGTCCCTCTGATAGGCTAATACTGGAGGAAGTTAACCAAAGTTAATTAGCATGTACTTTGGCAGTCTGCTCAGTTTAATTATTTTGCTACGTTCTGTTAGGGCAGAGTATCCAGATAGTAATAATGATAAAAATGCCTTGTAAAAGTGCTTGCTTGGCTGAGGAGCTCCACACCCAGAACGGCAGCTATTGTGCCATCACTGCTGAGTGGTGTAATTTTCATATATTACCTGAGCAGACTCTGTTTCTAGAGCTGCAGCCAAACACCTGTCACAGGAAACTAAGGGGTTCGATAATATTGGTATATATGATCAGCAATCTTACTTGATTGAGACAGTTGAAAGAAACAAAAAAAACCCCTCATAATACTTTGCATGTTGTAGTCTCTTAAACTAGATGGAAGAAAGAGGTGGTGTTTTAACAACAGTAGTCATTTAGAGTTTCAGAAGATCTACTAACTGGCAATTACAGGCAACTCCATCCCTGGAAAGGTGCTGGAACAGCTCATTCTAGAGGTCATCACTAAGCACATGGAGGAAAAGAAGGTTATCAGGAGTAGTCAGCATGGATTCACCAAGGGGAAATCATGCTTAACTAATCTGATAGGCTTTGAAGACGCTGTGACCAGCTGGGGAGATGAAGGGAGAGCAGTGGATGTTGTCTACCTTGACTTCAGCAAGGCTTTCGATACTGTCTCACACAATATCCTCATAGGTAAGCTCAGGAAGTGTGGATTAGATGAGTGGACTGTGAGATGGACTGAGAACTGGCTAAACAATAGAGTCCAGAGGGTTGTGATCAACAGCACAGAGTCCAGTTGGAGGACTGTAGCTAGTGGTGTTCCCCAGGGGTCAGCACTGGNNNNAAGTTCCACCTCCACATTAGGAGAAACTTCTTTACCGTGAGGGTGACAAAACCCTGGAACAGGCTGCCCAAAGAGGTGGTGGAATCTCCTTCTCTGGAGACTTTCAAAACACACCTGGACACATTCCTGTATAACCTGCCTTAGGTGACCCTGCTTTGGCAGGGGGGTCGGAACAGAGGATCTCTAGAGGTCCCTTCCAACTGATACTATTCTGTGACTAGGCCAAGATCTTTCTCCATCGGCATGTTTGTGCCACTCAGAAGGGTCATATTTTTGGGAAAAGGGAAGAGACTATATGTGGTATATTACGTGTACACAGTTTAGGGCAGAGGGCAGCTAGCATGGTTTTTAGAAAGGTCTGACCAATGTAAATCCCAGCTATGACTGAGATTTTGTGTGAATATAAACTGAAATCCATCTTTTTGATATGGCTTTTTCATGAGGGAGAGAATTCAGACCAATTGGTTTTCCTGCCAGCCTTAGGAAAAAACACTTGCATTTTTCTTTCACCTGTAAACAGCCCACAGAGGATGGTTTTCAATAGTTAGCAATAAATTACATGTGAGCATCTGCTTAGTAGGAAAAACTTAAGGTAATTATGGTTCTTATCCATTTCCTTCCTGTCATATTGTACAGGTTGTATTGAGCTGGGTTCCTGATTTAGTTTTTACTGCTGTGAATCAAAACCCTTGACATTTTAGACAGGCATTCATAAGGCCAGAGAAGGACTCCATGTACCTGAAGACTTTGTAGGCAGGCTGTTTCTATGCTACGTCTCCCCTGAGGGCAGGCAATGTGCTCGTGTACCAATTATAGATGCTTGCTATCACCAGCACGCATCTAAGATTGCAAGGTTTTTGAAGAAGCCTGGTCAGTTGTAAATCTTGCCTTACTGACTAAAGACTACCATCATGTCTTGGGTCTGGGAGATTTGGTGTTGACAGTAAAGTGTCCTTACTTGACCACTTTTGCTTTCCGATAAGAAATGTAGAATTTTTTATTGAAAAGATGTCTTGATCATATATGTGAAAATTTCCTCAGTGTCTCCTGACACCCAAGCTGAAGTGACAAATTTTTTTTCCTTGCTGAGCCCCAAAACAAAATAAGTGAGGATAGCTAGGCAACACTCCTGCTAATGTGGCTTTGCATGCAAGATTTAGAGCAGAATGCCAAATCACCCTAAGATAAAGCTGTTCTGTGTGGTACAATAGTAATAATGTCAGGAAGGAGGCTAAAGTTTTTGCAGTTATCTTGTTACAGTCCTTCAAGATGAGAATATGGAAACTTTAGGGGATGAAAAAAACAATGGATTTGGATGAGAGCATAGACGGTACTGAAAAGTTATCCACCACTGCATGGATCTGCCTTTGTGAGATGATTTATCACCACGGTCTGCAGCCATGAAATCTAACACAGCTTTCATGTTCTAAGATCCTCGGGAATGGAAAGAACTGTCAGAGAAGTGGTCTTACAACCAGCCAGTTGCATAGCTTAAGGCTGAGGCAAGATGTTACTTGAGTAAAGTTTATAACTGCACTTAGAGCTGACAGCAGTAAAGGCATGAAGACGCTAACATACCATGACAGATCTGAATGCAGAGCTTGCTCCATCCCCTATTTGCTTCCCTGTGTTTACTTTGTTGGCCTGTCTCTGGGTGAAGGGTTCACTCACCCCAGGATAGGCCCACACAGGTTTTTACTTGCTGCCAGCGATCTAGAGACTTTTGTTGTTATTTCTGAAATGATCAAACAAACAATAAATGACCTGACCAATGCTTCCTCAGAAGCAATCTGTACACATGTAGTCATGACAAGTGAGGAAAAACACTGAAGGTAAACATGACATTTCCTATTATATTGTGAAACTTTACAAAAGCAAAGAAGGCAAGGCTGTGTCTCCGGAGAGCAGGGCTTCAGATCTAGAATCCATGGATTTATGAGGTAAACATTTATCTGGGAAAGCTTTTCTCATGCTCTAAGAGATTCTTAATTACATATAAGATTACCCAAACTTTTTTTCCCCTGCAAAATATTATTTCAAAATCCTCTGTCAGTGAAAATATGTCTCCTTTCCACTCTACAGAGCTCCTTGTTGTTCCCCACCATCCTAACACAGAGCAGCTAAAAGGATTCCTTTTGGAACTTTTCCCAGTAACTAGCCTGGGAATGCTTTTTTTTATCACCCCCATATCCCCCTTCTCCTCCCACCATCTTGCAAATGCTCAGCTCTCATTCTCACCCAAAATGCCCTGACTTTTTGAGTTTGTACCTCAACAAATGGAAAACAATTTCATTTTCTTTACATCCAGATTCCTTTTTCTATTTGGCATCCACTGTAATCTTATTTTCCTTGTTTTCCATTAACAAAACCTCTGGATACTTTTAGAGAACAGTATTGATTTACAAACTTCAATGGGAAAAAAATTGTTTCCTTCTGAGAAAATAATCTCCTCTGAGATGTCAGGCTGTTTTGACACTGGGTTGAGTGGCAACTTCACTCTAACAATTATGTTCTAAATAGCCTCACTGATTAAAACCTGATTCCTACTAATTTTGATTTGGGACTGCCACACGTCTCTTATTCAGTCTTTGCAATGGAGCCATTGAAAACCTACATAAATACCCTTGTAAGTGTAAGAAGAACATGCTTGTAAATTTCCTTTGGGTCAAAAAGATTAATTTGTTCTATTAATTAGCATTCAGGCCACTGAGATTTAAATACAACTTGTAGAATGCTAAGCAAAATAGTCTACCAGGATCTAATATCTACTTTGTTCTACTTGATTAAACACAACACAAGTGCCACTGGACCTCTTGGAACTACATAATATACTTTTATACCCAGATGTCCCAGTTTCTCCTTCATTTGCATTTACTCAGACTTTTTAAACTACAGTACTTGCTATCAAATCTCCCATGCAGAAAGTCTGGAAGAAATTAGCTCTCTTCAGTCCAGTGCTTTTTTCTTTTTCTTGCTTTTTTTTTGCTTTTTTTTTTTTCCCCACCCCTTTCTTTATGGCCTAAAACTCAGATTAACTTCAGGGAGACCTGATAAATTGTGTTGTGATTTTATTTGTATCAGAAATGAAAGGTCAGATTTTGTCGTGGTTATTGATTGAAAGGCGTAGTTTAACTCCTCTGTAATAATAAGGAACTTCACAGTGAATAAGATATTATGGAGAGCAAGTGTCACATAATCTGCTTCTTAAAATATAGTTCTAACATAGTCATTTTCAAAAAGCATAGCTGATGGATGTGGAATAGTGCTAAGGTCTGTATATTTATTTTTTAGTATGGTATAGTAGTTAAACCTTTCTTAAAGAAGATTGAAAGGGAAGACAAATTGTGTTTGAATTGAAACACTTAATCAATATCAAACCAGTGTCATTTTAAAATGAAGCACTGGAATCTTTGTTTAACTAAGTAAACTTACTTTTATACCAGTATCAATCATCTCTAGAAAGCTGAAGTTCCAAAAACATCAGAAATACTATTCACAAATATTCTTCAAGACCATAAGCCTTCATACAAGTAGCAGCCCAGAAGTTAATATTAATTTTATATTAAATGTAGTTGTGGCAAGTCCCCAACAATCCTGTTGTTAATAAGCAAGGTGCAAAAGGTGGCACTAGTCTACCAAATCACAAATGAGAAAAAGTAGTGTATCCTACTTTCTCCAACACTAAAAATGAGCTCCTCTGTGTTTGCTCAAAATATACCATCAAATAAGGATTCAGCATTTCTGTATGAGAAATGCCTGAGAAGGCTGCATTATTCCACTAACAGGAGAAAGGTCAAGGAGTACCTAGACATGAAATAGCATCGTTATTATCAAACACACATGTATAAAACTTTTTAGAAGACACTCATAAAAGAAGTATACTGAAAAAGTACTATGTATGATCCCAATTAAATGGCTGAAGTATTAAAACCTTTTTAGAAAATAATTTTTTTCCAAATATAAGTAAGATAACCTTTTTGAGAATGCTGATGAGCTTTGCGAGTAGAATATGACATGTGATATGGGTTCTATGTTTCTTATTCGTGACTTAAACTTTCAGCTACAAATTTTGTATTACTTTCCTGATGAAAGGCAAGCATTCTTCTCTATATAACAAAATAGAGAAGCTGAATTGCAAATAAATTCAGGTTATAGTCATACCAGACCTGATGGATGCTGGAGATGAGAGCAAAGAATTCAATTTGACCACATTAACTTCTGAAGAGNATTAACTTCTGAAGAGCTCATATCCCACAGTCACAAGCTCTTCTCCCTTGCCATGCTGTAAGCATTTGCTACTACTGAAAATGTAGCATCAAAGGACCATTTTTAAAAAAATTATATTTCATTAAACATAATTTTAAACAATCTATTTCCTGTTTAAAACACAGTTCAAAACCCAGCGTATGTTTGTGCATAGGGAGGGACTTCACTAATGTAATGGAAGCCTGGTGAAACTCAAAAGCTGTATAAAAAGTACCATAATTTTTATAATTTAGGGGAAGCATGGTCCCTCTAAAAACTT
>VYZX01010381.1:50714-61322 GCA_013401335.1 Brachypteracias leptosomus
TGGTATGGGGTGAGCCCCTGAGCAAGTAGCTGAAAAAACAAATTACAGAGGACTGAGCCAGTGAAAACACCCCTGCCAACAATAAAGACTAGGATGTGGCAAAATAACTGAGTATATTTAGGGAAGTTTCTGAAATTATAAAAATGTCTTGTATTTGGAGAGTGAAGAAAGATTGTGTGCTTATAACTTTGAGGGATTTAGGAGCTTGCAGAGTTAAGGCTGTATTTGTACATTTTTGTGGTTATATACATCAATCTGCTACACAGATAACATCTTCATGAATTATGGTAATTAAAACTACACTTTTTATTTTTGGTTTGCTAGTCCATAGTTTTGGAAAATGCAACTTAAAGTATTACAGAAACAGAAATTAATTAAATATTTTTAAATTATCAAATAAAACTGAAAGGTGAGTACCTCACCTACTGGAATCTAAACTTGTCAATGAAGGATGTAATCATTGCTAAGTAATTGAGGTTCCCCATGTGTTAGAACGTCCAAAAAATTAACAATTCATTCATGTCAGTTTAAATAAGAAGTAATCTAGAGAAAATTGTAGAGTGTATATTACATGGTTCAGTTTTGAATCTTAAGTGAAAATGTCCTTGGAGATGTACTGAAAAAAACCTGAACATTTAACTAATTTGTAGAGCCGAAAGATAACCTGGAGATGATCTCAGCTGGTATAAATAAGTACACCCCTACACTATCCAGCTTGTGATTCGTTATTTGTGAAGATTTGAGGCAGTAATGTGTTGCCTTCCACAGATCAATGCTTAAAATATTATTTTAATAATTTTAATGTTTAAAACATTATTTGTCATCACTTGTGAAAATCATATTAAGTTCACCAATATCCTTTTGGTCTTTGACAGTCACAAACTTCACACAAATGTATTTATTAGGTCTAAGCTCTTCTTTCAAGAAGCACAAGAAAGTAAGAGTCATCAAAGAACATTCCAAATTTTTTCAGCTGTTTATTTGCTTTGAATTTTTATTGCACCAATAGCAGCTGGGTTAGTCTACGGATCTTTTCATTTCACTTGGTAAAGCTAGCGAAAACAGGGAAACATTGTTTATTGATGTATTACTATAGCTGCTGCAGTGACAGCTTTAGTCATGCTCTTTGCTGGAGGAGTCATTAGCCAAATGGAAATCTGAGGCCAGAAAACATTTCTGATGTTCAACGAGACAGTTCAGTTATCCAAAAAACAGTGTGTATTTCATCATGAAAGTGTCAGATTCTTTCCTAGGATAATTTATTTTCAATCAAAACTTCAAAGCTATCTGCACTTCCAAAAAAAACCTAGCAGGTTTTAGAAATTAAAATAGTGCTACCCAAGTCTTTGCATTGCTTCTCAGTGTTGAAATGGATTATGGTAGTACTTTCTTTCTGTCCAGATCTCTACACCTGCAGGCACCACATAAGTACAAATCTGTGATGCTTGGACACTGTCACATCCACTGGGTTCCTGTTCCACATTCTTACATTGGCTTTATATATGTGCAAGACCAGACAACCACACTAAAACTTTACAGCCTGCTGTAATGCCCAGCGAAAACAGTTGAAATTGTTGTCATTAATTTCTGAGACTTTTTTTACCTGGTTTCAATACTGTTTCTTCATGTGTTAGTAAAGAATATGGCCAGACATAAACTTCAGAAGAATTGTAACTAACAATCTGTTGCACCTACTACAATGGTGTTATGCTGCACAAGACTAAAACTAATTTGAAAAAGAAATAGAGCCTCGACATACTGTTCTAAAACAAGCAATACACAGTACCTCTCTGAGTGGTATTGATACTAAATTAATTGTGTTATTCTATTTTCTGAATATCTGAAAAATGTTTTAACCCAGTGACCCCTGCAAGTTCCCTCTTCCTTTGCAAAATTGGATGCTTAAGTATCATAACTTTTAATGCCAAAATCCTGCCTTCCTTTTATTCGAGAGTTTCAATAGAAATGAACTGGAATGCCATTGTTGGAAATGGATTTTTTTTTGTTTTTTCTTTAAAATGTATTTTATGGATTGTATTTGAAAAAAAAACAAACCCCAAACCCAAACCAGCAACAAACCAACAAAAAACCCCCAAAACAAACACACAAACTAAGAACTTTTATCAAAATAGTTGTCAGAGACCCATCAACTTTTAGATCCAAATGTAATACAGAATTATTTTCTGGTTATCATTCTCCTTTAAACTTTATTCCAAAGCCAATTTCTCTCTTTACTTGTCCATATCTTTCTGTCATTTTTAATACCTTCACCAGGAGTAGTGTATACACTTTGCCTTTTTATTCCCAAAATACATGTATTACTGGTAAATTTGTGCTAAAACAATCACGACCATGATTCCAACAATGTGACTGGTAGAACGTGATTTTGCATCAAGATTAATAAAAAACAGTGCAGAAGAATTCTTCCCTTCTCCTTCAAACCAAATGTACTGTTTAAAGTAAAAGCATCCATTGGTATTCCCAGACCAGAAACCCAAGAACACAGAAAATAGCATCTTTAAATTTGTCAAAATTATTCATTATTTCCCAAGTTCCTTGTATTCCTCAAATATATTTTTCTCGCCTAGATATATATACTATTTTTTACTTGTCAGGAGTATTGTAGAATCATGCTGTGGTTATGAACTTTGCATTTTCTGCACTAGAAAGATATCAGGCTCACTGAACTAATTTCAGATGTTCATTAACCCAGATTATAAAACCTCCAAGATTTATGAGGTAAGAGATTAATGTGTTAATCCCTTATAACACATAGACTGTGCTTGGGGAAATTCTTACGAATTTTCAATATTGATGAAAATTTTCTTCCAAGGTGGCTTTCTGTCTTGTTCAGAAAATTCCAGAAACTTCATTTCAAACATTCTCCTGGGCTTTCCAGATATTTGCAAGAAGCATCATAGTCTAGTCTGTATAAAATATTAACATTTATATTAGAGCTCCTTAGCAAAACAGATTAAACACTAAAACATCAGCCAAAATAAGAAGCTTAGGGTCTTATCCAGTAAAAAGCAGATGTTGGTCTACAAAAGCTTAGACTCTCACACTCCCAGGGCCCACTGCTCTTTCAGACAGACTTATTGCTGTGACATTGATCATATAATACTGCACTACTAGAGACTGAAAATCATTTTTCCCCCTACAGTTCTTCCCCATTTCACTCATTAGGTGTACAAATCAATGTGTGCTTGTAAGCGAGGTAAATAGCATGTCATAATACACTAAACTTCAGATATATGTTGGATGCCATGTATTTTTTCACTGACATAACTTTAAATTACTTTAATTGTGAGGCTTAATAATAATTATCACAGGTTTTCAGGCAGGGCTGTGTAAAACAAGAATATGTGACCATCAAACTGGGAACCTGATACTACCTGTAGGCACAAGACAGAAGCTCCCAAGCCCACCTTACCCTCCAAGACACCAGGCTAGACACAAGCTTTAATTTAAATGAGTTTTGAAAACCAGCAGTTTAATGACAGACTTCCACACCTTCTCCTTTCATTCCAACCTCAAAATCATTCATAAGCACCCTCTGAGGACATGACACTGCAGATAGATACTCATCCCAAAGAGGTAGGATCTATCTCTTGCTATATACAACCAATGGTTTATTCTTCCAGTATTGTGCCTGGTACTTAACTTCTATATTTACATACTGGTCAATCTTTACAAAACCCTGTTTCTTAGGTTATTTTTCTCTGAACAATTTTCCACAAGATAAAAGCTTTCTAAGGTGAGAATACCCATTTTATTACTGTCATCTATTTTCATTACTGTCACTTCCTAAAATAATTGAGGGAAATAACTAAACAGTCCCCCAGAATGTCTTATTTACAACTTCTGTGAATACATTTTAATCATTTTATGGGAAAAGGCAGTCTTTACAGGCTATATTCACAAAACGTAATTGATAACTACTTATTAACATTAAAAATTTGTTAATTCAGTGAAACTCTTACCAATTGTTAATACACTGTTGTTAATTTGGAAAACTGGTGAACATTTCTTAGATTTTATTAGAAAATATTTTTAATGAAGTGGTGTCATTGCTGTTAAAATTTGTCAAGCTATTTATTGGAAATATGTTTCTGGAAAAAAAAAAAATGATGTGCTCTTAAAATAAATATCAGGGTAAAATTTGGAAGGCATTTTCTTTATCCATTAGTCAACATTCCTTATAATTGGCTTCCTTATTACATTATTTATATTTTATTAATGGCTAAAATGCTTTTGTTTTCCGCAATATCAGAAGAGGCACATACAACTTGTAGAGCCAAAACCACCCTCAAAGAAAGGTATGTGATCCTACTGATTTCAGAAGCTGCAAAAACAACTGGGCCAGATATTGTGAACAAAGTTGAACTTCTACATAATAAATGAAAGAAAATTCATAGAATCTTGGTAACAAGGTGGTAAACTGAACAAGTTTAAAAGAGAAACTCTCAGACTGACCAGAGTATGTGCTTCAATTCATTTTTCTGATACCCTCCTAGCAAAGACAAACAAAAATTCTGCTTCAGAATGACAGGAGGTTCAGTTTTGGGCACAGTGGCACACTTGGTATCAAACAGAAGGTGGCTTACAGAAGCAGTAATATTGACCCCTATGTACTTATTTTTATTTCAATTTAGATGTATTATAAGGCTTGAGGGGTTTTTTTATGTGAATAACAACTGCCTGGGGATCACAAAGTGCAGAGATTTATGAAAATAAAAATTAATGGGAAAAATTTAATCAAAACATGGAAATCTTCAACAAAGGCTTGACCTAATGAACATGTGAATGTTTGGGTCATCCCAATCAATTTTTTTCTTAGCTCTGTAGAACATTCACAGTGCTACTACTTAATCAGTCATCCCCTGACAAAGAGCATTTTGAAATCTCTAACCAAGATAGAGATGCAGGGGCTGTCAAATTAACATCCATCTATTTCACCAAAACTGTCTAAAGCAGCAGTGTAGCACAAAAGAGCTCAGTTTGCCAGTGTACACAATTTATACTGAAGGTAAAGATTGCACGTTACATACTGAGCTCTGAGAGAGCACAGTGGCATTGTGTTGACTCATTTATCCCAGTTACAGAATCACAGGATCACAGAATGTTTTGGGTTGGAAGGGACCTCCAAAGATTATCTAGTCCAAGTCCCTACAATAAGCAGGGACATGTCTAACTTGATCAGGTTGCTCAGACCCCCTCCAAGCCTGACCTTGAATGTCTTCAGGAATGGGGTCTCCACCACCTCTCTGGGCAACCTGTTCCAGTGACCAGCTGCCCTCATATTAAAGAACTTTTTCCTAATGTATAACCTATATCTACCCTATTCAAAAAGGTGGATTCCTGCACCTTCTAAACACTGATGTCCCATCCCACCACCTCCCCCAGCACACCACACAGGGCTGACCCGCTCCCCAGAGGTACGTTGTGCTTGCACTAATTGCACAGCAAGGTGCAGCCCTGCAGGAGGGCTGGGAGAAAGCAGCTCCATTTGATTAGTTACAGGCTTTGTAGTACAAATCACAGAAATAATCTACAGAGCCTAAAATGTTCTGACAGCGATATTATCTCCCAGGATGGATTTGGATTTCTTAAGGAAATATGAGATGGAGGGCAGACACTCAAGTGCCACTTAAAAAGAGGAGGTGGAAAAATAGTCCTATGAAAGGATGCAATACCAAATAGTGACAGCTCCCAGGCTATCAACATAGGATAAGGATGTTACTCCAAAATAAGGTAGCTGATCTGTTCTTCCTACACTTCTCTATCTTGAATTACTTACTAAGAGCTCTAGGGATTTACTTTAAAGCCAGGAACTGCTGGAGCAGAAAGGAACCATTGTCATCCCTGTTTCATTTTTCACCTGTCCATAGCCCTTATCATTATTATGGATAGAAATGACATATAAGAACATCTGTGGCAGTCTTGCATATTTAAGGACCTTGCTACATATAGGATACAGACCTATGCTGTGGTGGTACCACAAATCTGCTTTTTAGGGAATATTTCAGCATACTTTATGATAACATTGTCAAAATTTGCTAGATCATCAGGAAGTTCTTCAGGGCAGAGTCCACCCAGTTTTTGAAGTTAAAAAATGTTTAGCACAAAAGTTCAGTTCTCATTTGGTGCTAAGTGAACCAATACATTTTGAAATGTATGAGGAGGAAAGAAAGGCTCTCAAAGACTTACAGCTGCTTAATTAAAAAATAGTTCAAAATATTACTTTAATTAATGAAATCATACACTTATTTACAATGAGATATTTTAGTTAATTTTTCTGCTTTTATAAATTTTAGCATTAGTTACACACATGTATGTGTTACAGATAAGACTCCATAAACTATTGCCATTTTACATCGACTATTAGCAGTGCATGATTTCCTCAGTGCTTAAACAACTTCTTGGTAACCTGTTGAGGACAGATTTTGCTCTCAGAAAGGGAAGAAGAAAATGAACTGCAGCGTGTTCAACAGCTTTCTGAAAGCAATATTTTTCAATAGCTCTTCTATTTGACCTAAGTATAAGCTTAACAATGGTAAACTATTCAAAACGGACTCCAGAAAATACACACATGCCTTATCACAACTAAGTTCAGTAGGATGAAGTCAGTGTGTCCCGAAGCCACAAAGCTTTTGGCACATGTGAGAAATATTGAGGTTTTTTTCAATAATTCTATGAGAAATAGAGGGCAAGGCATATTTGACCACTTAGCCACAAGAAGCACGGACTTTCTGCTGAATGGTACATCTTTGTTGAAGGACTTCTATGCTTGAAAGTCTGGTTTGAGCAGGTTCTGACTCCAGCAGAAGAAATCACCTACCCAGGGCACCTCACACCTGCAAGAAGATTAACGTCTATCCTCTCTTACCTAGACAGTTAAGAAAAGTGCTGGACAGGCTATAGAACATGGGCCTGATCCTGTATCAGGCCTTCCATGGCAATAAGGTTTTTGTGAGAGTAGGACTTTTCCAAAGTCATGGTTGTGTAAAACACTCAACTTTATACCTTTAAGGATGTGTCAAATGTCTTTATTGTGCTACACAGCGTGGGAAAAGAAAAAAGAAAAGAGAAAAAAGAAAAAAAGTAGCCCAAAGAATGTCTATAAAAGTTGTTATGTTAAACAACAAGAGAAATGTCTAAGATTTTTAAGTGAGGATTTGTTGTGGGTTTTTTTTTTAATTTCCTTCTTATTCTAAGCTTGACTTTCTTCCCTCTTCTTTCATACCATGCTTTGTGAGACTCCTTAAAGAAACAAAGATTTTATTGCAGGCAGCAGAAGCTGGGCTTAGGCAAAGGATCACAGGATATGATCTCTTGTATTATTCAGTGTGTATGAAATGGAGTTTTCAAGGGTGCTCCAAGTGGGCTGAATCCTGAAGACAGAGGAAAATTTATCATTCGCTTAAGCAGCAAGTGCTTATACTGAAGCTGAATCACTATGAAAACCCCACTGCACATTAATTATATACAGCAAACTGAAAGCTTTTATTTTCTGGGCTGAGCATCTTTTTAATATGCACACACGAACAACACATTTGGATCTCTCAGGTGGTTCTCTTGGTAGAACTATGATGGAAATAAATGCTGCTACTAGGAATATGATCAAGACATTTTTATATATTCAGGAAAAAAAAAAAGAAAACAACTTTTCAGTACTGCTATTTAGAATGGCATGAGGGACATAAATTATCTGTAGTGGAGGCATATATTGTGCTTTAAACACCAATAACAAAAGAAAAATAATATCAAAACAGCATCACCACCTAGTCTAGAGTTTGAAGTACTTAACAAAGAAAGACATAATTGTGTAAGTACTGAATTCTGACTACATACTCTTTCAGCCTTGTTGCTTTTCGGTATCCTTATGCATATCAGCAGGGTGGTTTCAAAATCATATTTTTACAGAAACAGTACAAGAGAAAATAAAGAACACTTCAGATTATTTACTTTAAATCCTCAAAAAAGCTAGTTTTATCTATAAAATCCAGTACAAGGTTCATTCAATGTGTATCATTCTTTCTTTTAAAAATTTAAGCTGTTATCACTGCATGTCTTGTGATAAAGCAAAAATCAGTTGCAACACAAATAACTCAAAGATCTTCATTTTCTTTGAGATTAACAAGCTTTAAAGAAGTTTATTAAGATTTTGATTCTTGGGATAATATATAAAAATAGATATATAAAGATTCATGTGCAAAATTATGCAATTAATTATGATTAAAACCTTAAAATTTTTTTTCTTGCCTTCTTCTCATAACAGCACACCTGAAATTGGTCATTTTCTTACTCTCCAGAATGTTAGTATCCTGAAGAAGAATTTGAAGCCTATCTTTAAAAGTTTCCTATCAGAAATGGCAAAGAATGTATATTTAAATATTCTGGATATTTAAACAACTGAAATATAAAACACAAAATCTCATCTGAATATACATATATCAGTAGCATAATATTACCAGAAGACTACCACACAGTGGAAGTAAAGATATCTTGTATTAAGTGGACCTATGGCCAAATTAGCACATATTCCATAGTAAATATTATTATGTACCATTTAATGTATAGTATACACAGCCTATGTAGCTGTAATCCCTTGGAAATTTCCCATGTCAGGATATTTCAAGCTGAATATTTTCTTATTCAAGATTTTGCCCCAAAGTAGCTATAATTACAAAGAATAAGCTTAGGGTGAAAATATGGCTTTGCCCACAGTGGAAGTTTCTTAAGTCATCTGAAACCAAGAAGCCCTATTATTTGGGTTAGAGAGAGAAATTCAGCAAGATGGTTGATCTAGGCAACAGGGGTATTATCTGTGTGTGGAAAAACTTTCATGTCTGACTATTTTGAAAGGTTGTAGCTGTCATACATAAAAGATGTGTGCTTTTAGTAATTAGTGGAAAAGAGCTGAACCCCTGTGTTCGGTCTATGCTTGTGGAGCTAGCAGCAGGAATTGATGCTAAGTTTGAAACAGACCATGTGTCCTCATTTTCTCCACTATCTGTACAGCAGAACTGCACAGCAGAAATAAATTTAGTGGCAGGTCTCAGCACACATGCTTTGTGAGATTTTACCTACAGTGCCCGTGCCACAGATCTGGATGAGATGACGTAGCAAGACCTCAGCAGCTGCTACTCACAGCAGAAATCAGAGCAGTGAGCCTATCCACTCTTACTTTCAATATTCTCCAGATAAACCCAACCAGTATGAGACAGAGGAAGGAAAAAAGGATAAGAGGAGACAAAAAAACCCAACCAAACAAAAAACAAATCCTGGAGCTTCAAACTATGGGAAGGTGGAAGCACAATTTAGAAGAAAGACAGTTCCTGCAGTGAGGTTCACTGCTGGTTACTGATAGGACCAAGTTACCTGGGAGGAAGGCAAGGGAATAGTTGACCTAAGAGGTGGGTAGTAGACATGCAGAAAGGAAAGAGAGGCAAGTGACATGGAACAAAAGACAATTCAAACCAGACTGGGCTTGACTGGTCAAGATGTCGCTAGTGTTGCGGGCAAAAATTGATGCGCAAAGACTAATTTTTGCTGACATGAGACTCATCAATGTATGCCCTACTTGCGAAATTCTTCTTTCTACTTTTAAATTACTAGAGGAAAAGTTATCATTCTGATATTTATATAAGTGAGCTGAGAACAGAAGGAGGATTTCTGAGGGTGGGATAATCACGCCTGAAGCACATTAGGAACTTAATTTTTAATTTCATTAGAAGCCATCATGCATTCATTTAAAATAAGCTGTTTCTCATGGAAGAATATCCTGCAAAAAGAAAAAAATAAAATGTCAGAATAAGTCCTAAAGCCAAATGGTTTTAATTCAGCAAAGACATCAATAGAAAGAAATATTAATGCAAAACACTTTCAAGCAACTGTGATAGATGTTAAGTTTAGCAAATATTGTTCTGACAATAAGTAAAATATCTCCAAAGTTCAGGTTTTATATTCTCAATCAACCAAACCTAAAATATGAAATGTGCTAAAGTCATTAATTCCATCTTAGAAACAAAAGAATCTCAGACTTGCAGATGAGCCCAAAGAAAAGGAACTTATGAAAGATTTTCTAGATTTTATCTTCAAGGTTTTGATTGTCTGATTAATTAGAAAAGCAGCAAGAATTTAGTAATGTTATAATGGCCTATTTAAAAATCTTTCAGCATCCAGCTTTGCTTTCCCTCTCTAAGATGGTTGTTTTTCTGGTGCTTTTTTTGTGGGTTTTTTTCATTTTGCCTTTTTCCTTTGGCTTCCTTCTTCAGATACAAATTTTGGTAAACATATAAAGTTAAAGTGACAAGGTTTTTGGTTTAGGATTCTTTCCAAAGTTTTCAAAGGCAGATGTATTAAATATCTGTTGAGTCCTACCAGTTCAGAATGATGCTTTTCTTTCAGAGAGCATATCCTAAAGTTACAGCCTGGGAGAACATTTTGGGTTTGATTATTTTTGAGATACTGAATATATCTGAGGAACTCATAAACTCCCTTGATCCCCAGCGACTGCAGACTGGATCATGTTTGTTTTATAGATTATTGCACAGGGCTTGATCCCATCAAAGCCCCATAAATTTGTCAAGGGTTAAGGCTGGG
>VYZX01010383.1:4169-30446 GCA_013401335.1 Brachypteracias leptosomus
TTCTGTGATTCACACTTACAAAACAAGGAAGAACTGATTTTAGGATTCAGTTAACTCTGAAAGGTCTTAGCGATCTGGGGAGGTTCCCGAGGACCAGAAGAAAGTAAATGTCACTTCTATTTTCAAGATCAAAACCAAGGTTCTGGAGAACTATAGACTGGTCCCCCTCACCTCAATTCCTTTGAAAGTGATGGAGCAAATAATCCTAGAAACCATTTCTAAACATATGAAGGACAAGGAGGTGATTGGAAGTCAGCATGGATTTATGGAGAGGAAATTATGTTTAATGAACCAAATTGCTTTCTATGATGAGATGACTGGCTTGGTGAATGATGGAAGAGCAGCTGCTGTTATTTATTTCAAGTTTAGAAGGATTTTGTTGCAGTGTCCCATAAAATCCTCATAGAAAAACAGCTAGCTAAGTGGACAGAGAGCGAAATAAACTGAAAACTGGACTGAGCTGGTTGTGACCATTAGCTTTAAGTCCAGCTGCTGGAAGTTAATATCACTAATAACTGGAAAGCAGTTAGTAGCACTGTGCCCAAGGTGTCAGTACTGGGTCCTATACTGTTTAAAATCTTTATTAATGACCTGGATGTTGGAGAGAATCCACTTTCAGCAAGTTTGCTGGTAATACAAAACTAGTAGGAGTGGCTGATGTGTCAGTGGTTTGTTCTGCTATTCAGATGATTAGCTCAGCAGGCTGGAGGAATGGGCCAACAGGAATCTCATGAAGTTCAAAGAAGATAAATTCCAAGTCCTGCACCTGATTTGGAAAACCCCTATACACCAGTGCAGGGTGAGGGCCAGCTGGTTGAAAAGCAGCCTTGCAGAAAATGACCTGTTGGTCCTGGTGGACAAGCTGGACATGAACCAGTGATATGCCTTCATGACAAAAAAGGTGAACAGCATCCTTGGTTGCATTAGGAAGAGTGTTGCCTGCAGATTGAAGGAGGTGATTCTTCTCCTCTGCTTAACACTGGTGAGACACACCTGGAGTGTTGTGCTCAGCTTTCGGCTCCTGTACAAGAGGGAGATGAACATACTGGAGCAAGTCCAGCTAAGGGCCATGAAGAAGATTAAGGGACCATTTGACTTAACAAGGAGAGGCGAAAGATCTGGGAATGTTTAGGCCTGAGAAGGCCCAGGAGGGATCTTATAAATGCTTTAAATAGCTGTAATTAATTTCTGTTATATGTCAGCAGAAACAGCTAGTATCTAACATCTCAGACTCCTGTATAGGCTGATATTTCAAACATAAAGGTGGTAAGAGATGTAAGTTCAAATCATACTGCAGCGCACATGGATTTGAATCTGTGTTTTCTACAAATTAAGAGTAGAAAGAGGCCAGAAGTAGAAAGGGGGAGATAACTACATTTTTTCTGTGAAATGAATGCTACTTGGTTCTTCTGAGCAACCTTGTCTAGTGGGAGGTGTCTTGCCATGGCAGAGGGGTTGGAACTAGACAATCTTTGAGGTCCCTTCCAACCTAAACCATTCTATTATTCTATGATTCTTTGCCAGGGATGGTGAAGATGAGCGTGGAGAATTCACTGAGAATGCCTACTTTTCTGTGGCTGGAAACTTTGTGGTCCAAGCCTGGTGGGGTGTACAGTGATAGAATTACTCACCAAGTCCAAGGCAGGTGGCATACTCCTGGGGAAGGCTAAACAGCAGGAAGGAGCTCAGTGGAATCAGTTTTTTTGCAGCTGGTTTTGTACCTGTTTGCATATTTAGTAGCCTATTTGACTGAATGAGAATTAAATACTTCAGCACAACTCCATGACACAATCCTGAAAAGTCCATAGGCTTTGATTGGTGCTAAATTGCTTAGCCCCATTAGAAATGCTAGTGCTTCTGGACAGTGGGTACTTCAGGAACGTTAGCATTCCAATGTGAGTGTCTCTCATTTAAATAACACTGCTTAGACAGCACATACTAGGGCTGGATTTATGTGCCTTAATGATAGCTGGACATCTACATCCTTTCTATGTCTTTTTGAAGCTATAGCTGATGACCTCTGAGGAATATGAGTGTTTAAATATGCATGCTCATTTTCATGGTTATTTGTACTTGGATCTGTGGCAGTATTTTTCTCTTTCACCTGAACCAGTATTATGTTCTGATTTTAATGTTCATGCCTCTTCAGTTATTTTCACCATAGCCTTCACACTCAGCAATGTCTTGATCAAATAAATTCCTCTAGAATAGTATTATTTTTCCTTGTGATACTTGTGCGGTGTGTTCCTCACTTGGTGATTATGAGGTACTACCATCTAAATCTCCTTTCCTCTCCTCCCTGGAAAGCTCCCCGTCCCTACTCTTTAGGAATGTATATTCCCTGTAATTGGAACCTCCATCACTGGGCAGGCCTGCCAAACAGTTTGTGTGTAATGTCCTTGAAGGCTGGCAGCGGGNCTAATAACTGGAAAGCAGTTAGTAGCACTGTGCCCAAGGTGTCAGTACTGGGTCCTATACTGTTTAAAATCTTTATTAATGACCTGGATGTTGGAGAGAATCCACTTTCAGCAAGTTTGCTGGTAATACAAAACTAGTAGGAGTGGCTGATGTGTCAGTGGTTTGTTCTGCTATTCAGATGATTAGCTCAGCAGGCTGGAGGAATGGGCCAACAGGAATCTCATGAAGTTCAAAGAAGATAAATTCCAAGTCCTGCACCTGATTTGGAAAACCCCTATACACCAGTGCAGGGTGAGGGCCAGCTGGTTGAAAAGCAGCCTTGCAGAAAATGACCTGTTGGTCCTGGTGGACAAGCTGGACATGAACCAGTGATATGCCTTCATGACAAAAAAGGTGAACAGCATCCTTGGTTGCATTAGGAAGAGCGTTGCCTGCAGATTGAAGGAGGTGATTCTTCTCCTCTGCTTAACACTGGTGAGACACACCTGGAGTGTTGTGCTCAGCTTTCGGCTCCTGTACAAGAGGGAGATGAACATACTGGAGCAAGTCCAGCTAAGGGCCATGAAGAAGATTAAGGGACCATTTGACTTAACAAGGAGAGGCGAAAGATCTGGGAATGTTTAGGCCTGAGAAGGCCCAGGAGGGATCTTATAAATGCTTTAAATAGCTGTAATTAATTTCTGTTATATGTCAGCAGAAACAGCTAGTATCTAACATCTCAGACTCCTGTATAGGCTGATATTTCAAACATAAAGGTGGTAAGAGATGTAAGTTCAAATCATACTGCAGCGCACATGGATTTGAATCTGTGTTTTCTACAAATTAAGAGTAGAAAGAGGCCAGAAGTAGAAAGGGGGAGATAACTACATTTTTTCTGTGAAATGAATGCTACTTGGTTCTTCTGAGCAACCTTGTCTAGTGGGAGGTGTCTTGCCATGGCAGAGGGGTTGGAACTAGACAATCTTTGAGGTCCCTTCCAACCTAAACCATTCTATTATTCTATGATTCTTTGCCAGGGATGGTGAAGATGAGCGTGGAGAATTCACTGAGAATGCCTACTTTTCTGTGGCTGGAAACTTTGTGGTCCAAGCCTGGTGGGGTGTACAGTGATAGAATTACTCACCAAGTCCAAGGCAGGTGGCATACTCCTGGGGAAGGCTAAACAGCAGGAAGGAGCTCAGTGGAATCAGTTTTTTTGCAGCTGGTTTTGTACCTGTTTGCATATTTAGTAGCCTATTTGACTGAATGAGAATTAAATACTTCAGCACAACTCCATGACACAATCCTGAAAAGTCCATAGGCTTTGATTGGTGCTAAATTGCTTAGCCCCATTAGAAATGCTAGTGCTTCTGGACAGTGGGTACTTCAGGAACGTTAGCATTCCAATGTGAGTGTCTCTCATTTAAATAACACTGCTTAGACAGCACATACTAGGGCTGGATTTATGTGCCTTAATGATAGCTGGACATCTACATCCTTTCTATGTCTTTTTGAAGCTATAGCTGATGACCTCTGAGGAATATGAGTGTTTAAATATGCATGCTCATTTTCATGGTTATTTGTACTTGGATCTGTGGCAGTATTTTTCTCTTTCACCTGAACCAGTATTATGTTCTGATTTTAATGTTCATGCCTCTTCAGTTATTTTCACCATAGCCTTCACACTCAGCAATGTCTTGATCAAATAAATTCCTCTAGAATAGTATTATTTTTCCTTGTGATACTTGTGCGGTGTGTTCCTCACTTGGTGATTATGAGGTACTACCATCTAAATCTCCTTTCCTCTCCTCCCTGGAAAGCTCCCCGTCCCTACTCTTTAGGAATGTATATTCCCTGTAATTGGAACCTCCATCACTGGGCAGGCCTGCCAAACAGTTTGTGTGTAATGTCCTTGAAGGCTGGCAGCGGGGAGAACAACAAAGAGAACTTCATATTTTAAGACATAATTTTTATTATATGTGTTATTTTCAAGCAGTCTGTATTAAATATATTTTAAAAAAACCCCAAACAAATGCATTTACAATTTTTAGTGATAATGCCTTATTTTTTAATACTACTATCCCATTCTTAATTAGCCCAAGCTCTGAATATAACAGTCCATTTCTGTGTCTCTGATAAATTTATTTCCAGTCATTTTCTCTGGTAGCCTTAAAGAGATACTGCTTTCATTGGTTTGGTTGCCACATTCCTTCTTTTATAATCTCTCTGTACAGTCCTGCCTGCAAAACTCCTTTTTACTCACTAAAATTCTTCAGTTTTGTTTTTGTCACTAAGCTCTTGACCACTAGAGCTCTTTCCACCTGACCAGGTTGCACATCCTTCCCTCCTCTACACTGAAATGACTAATGTGTCTTTATTTTCCAGGTCAATGCTCATTCTTTCACCGCTGTAGTCTAAATCCTCTTCCAAAGCCAATTGTTCAACTGTTTGTGGAGCTTCACTGCCAAACTTTTTGCTTTTTTTTTTTCCAAAATCATCACATTGTTTGATTTTAAACTTTTTTTCATTTGACTTGGGGCTAAAAAAGCAAAAAAAACCCCACACCAAAAAGAGGGCCTTCATACCTTAAACTCTTAAGAGCTTCACAGTGGGGCAGAGAAAAGGAGCAAGGAGTGAGAGATGAAAAAGCCTGAAAGAGTCAGCTACTCAGTGCTGCCCTACGAAAGAGCAGTGGGGCTTGAATTAAGATCATTTCCAAACCTCTGTTTCTTCACCTAGGAAGCCATCTGGCACATGGCTGTGTATCGGTATATAAGCAGGGTGGGGGACTGAAGAAATGGGACTCTCATTTGAATCTGAGAGGGAACCAAAATGACAGATTGTGCTGCTAGTCTTCTGCATGCCAACGTCAAACTCAGCAACATCCCCTCAGCTTTTACCTTCATCTTTTTCATATTCGTCATCTTCTTACCCTTCTCCATCTCAAATCAGCTACCACAAGAGCCAGGGTGGAACACATGACCAAAAGAGAGCTCAGCTCAGCAAGCCATCTCCAACAGGAACTCTCTTTCCCAACCAATAAATTCCTGGTTGATATAGTTCTGGCCGCTCCCACCACCCCAACCACGACCACCTGGGGGAAGGCAGGGCCTCACACAGGCGGGCTAGGTTCTGCCTCTGGGGCCTGAAATCACTTGGGGAACAAAACATGTTGCTGGGTCGTGACTCATCCATAGGTCAACTCCAGCTCAGGGCCCACAGCTCAAGCCCCAGCACTTCACAGATTGTCACTCTATTTATACAAATTTAAGTGCCATTGAAAATGTATGCAAGTTCAGATTATTCCCCAACATTATTTTCTTTTAAATCTAATTATTGTACTTATTTTCTTTCCTTATTTTCAATGTTCTTCATGAAAAGCTTTCACTAGTTCCTGACTAGGCATATATTCATTTTCTAAAACCAGTTTTCAGTCACAGAACTCACTCATTTCCATAGATATAGCAATTCTCAGTCATTAAGACTGTGTACATTCCACAGCAATTACAACCTTCAGTTGTAATCCTGAACTGCAGATACTTTTCTGCCTAAATCATCAGGCACTCCTGGTGTGAAGCCTCTCTTCAGTCCCCAGACTGACCTGTCTTTTCTTCTTGCCCTTCCCATGGGTCAGTGACTGTTGTCTGTTCTGCAGTTTCTAAATTGCTCAGTCCTGCAGGCTTTCTTCCTTTAAACTATTTTTTTTCTTCTTTTATTTCCACTTACTTTCTATAACATTGTATATTGTCCTGTGCTCAAACTCTGAAACTCTGTTGACTGCTGCTGTTACTATAATTTGGCAGTCCAGAATACAAACAACATTTCACACACTTTGGTCACATTCATAGACGTAAAGAATTCACAGCTTTGTTAAAACAAGGCAGAAGGAAGAGGATATTTAATAAGATTTGAGGATAAACTCCTCTGAGAAAGGGACTTAAGAAGAGATGCAAATGAAGACAGGATATTTTTAAGAGAAGAAATGAATGGTATGAAAAAATAGTGGAAGTCAGCAATGGGATGAAGAGAAGAGGTAAAAAGGAAAATCAGCTGAGGAGATGAGAAAGTGGTTATAGACAGACAGTGTAATGGCATGAGAGCATTGTGGTTGTATGTTGCAAATCTAGCAGCAATGAAGGGCATTTTGGACAAATGAGCAAAAAGTATGAAAATCAGAATAACCAGGGTGAGGTCAGATTTTGATAGGGCTGTTGGTAGATAATGGATAATGTAAGCATGGAGACAGTGTAGGTGGCTCATCACCAGCCACTCTCTTCTCCCTTCTGAATTCCAGAAGGTTACAACTCCCCTCAGATTTGCTCGTATAACTACACATGTAGCTGTCCCCAGCCTGATTCTGTCAAAAAAATTTGGGTTTTAAAACCTACTAAAATACTTCTCTGTGAGGGTTTTACAAATCAAATCATTTTGACAGAACTAGGCTAAGGAGCACTTGTGCTTGTACGTCTGAGAAAATAGTTATCTTGTGGAAGGGAGAAAAGGTAAAATTTAATGCCTGTGCTCTAAATAGGATAAAACCTGTTAATAGAGGAAATAAATATAACTTGGACAAATTTCTTAGTAAAAAAGAAAGGAAAAGAAAAGAACATTTTTGTGAAGATCAAGACATAGAAGCAGAGGATTTAACAAGAAGAGAGCAGAGCACTAACAATGGCATAAAAACTGGGAGATCTGAGGAAAGAGAAGGGAGATACTGAGCACAGCTTTTGGGGACTTATGCATAACATGTTTCTTTTTCTGAGATAAAATCAATGTGATTGTATGTAAGAAGCGCCTCCTTGAAACAAATATATGCAAGTGGTTACTTTTAAGGTTAGATAGGCAACCTTATCAGTGCCATACCTGACATGCTGGGTTTCCACTTCTGCCATGTTGTTGCTTGCTCAGTTGGTTTCGAACATTTTTTTAAGAAAACCTTTATGAAAGAAAAATGGTTGAAGTAATGTGTCCTGTTTCATCTACTGGCTGGATAACAGCCCTACACTATGTATCATGCAATAAGTGCAGTCAATCAGGCATGACCTTGTCTCGTTAGTCCACCTCACAGTGTTTACCTTTTTATCTTCATCTATTCCACACAGAAAACAAGGCATCTTATAAAATGTTGGTTCTGAAGATCTCTCAAGTCTCCTTTGGGAAGCTGCATATCTTCCTTACAGCAACATGTTAAGCTCTCATATGTACTCTCACTGAGGATGAAGAAGGAAATTACAGCTTCATCTTAGTATACATTATGCTAGGAAAGCACTTCTGGGACCTCCATCCTCCTTAATGTGCCTTCTTCCTTGTGCATCAAGACACATCAGTCTCAGTTTGTATACCCACTGGTGCCATCACCAATGGAACAACAGAAGCAGCTTATTTTGTAGTCTAATGTACTCTGTGGCCCATGTACTAAGTGCTTTATATATTGTATAGCTCAGTTAAATCACATTCAATTCTTCTAGGGCTAATAAAAACACAAATCTGACCTGGAGTTTTACTCCTTGCCAAGCTTACACTTCTCTTTTCATCCCTGAGGTGCTGTAGCTACTTAATAAAAAGGTCTCAAACAGTATTTCCTAGCAACAATGGATATTTTCTTTAAAATGGTTAAATAATTTTCACTAAAACTGTTACAAAGAAGAACAGCTCCCCTGACTCTGATTAAGCACTTCAGAAAGTCAGACAAGAAACAAAAAATAATAGGAAGTTGCTTTAGCAATGAACTTCAGCACGAGACTTACTTAGGTGCCTAGTCACATACCTTGCTGAATTGGGATCCAAGAAAATCATAACCTACAGAAAAAGATTCTTTTAAATATCTAGTTAAGATAGAAATTTCATAATCACTCTAGGTAAACATATTGGAATGAGACAATCAATCCTACCCTTTATTCTATCTCCAGTCATGCACTTCCGTTGCATTTAAGAAATGAATGACCCAGTTCAGGGAACTAATCCATAGGAAAAGAAATACCCTATTTGTGCCTTACAGCTTCCCTCCATCCCCCAGGCTGCCTTTCAGCCTGATTAGTTTATTGGTCAAGCCTAGCATGCAGTGTGGATGCAGAAGTGTGGCAGGAACATGTGGCTCAGTTTAGGGGAGAGAAGAAGCTCATCCATGTAAAGGGCAACTCAAATATGTTGGAGTAAAGCAATTGTGAAATTCCAGCTACACAGATCTAAACCTGTATGTCCATATCCAACTAGTAATTTTTTTTGTTTATACTAATTAAAAGCATCAACAGAGTTAACAAATCCTCAAGAGAAAATAAAACATTCAGGATTTTGGTATAAACACTGCACACAATTTTAAGCAGAGGAAAAATATGTATCATTTACTGCAACAAACAGAAGTCTACTGGGAATTTATTATGTAGTTTCTGAAGCTGCTTTGTACATATGCAGTAGACTATAACAGTTTCTTCTAAGAAGCTAATTATCTGCATCTCAAGAGGTGGTAACACCCATGTAGAAGGTTGTCTCTGCAAGGCATATCTGGAAAAAAGGCTCGTTAACCCTTTCTGTTTCACAGCATGAGAGGTGTATAGAAAAAGTCAATTACACGGATAGTAGTTAAACATTTGCTTTTCCAATTGCAGAAGCTTAGAAGATAGCTTGGAGTCAATCACACAGGAAGTTCTTGCATTTGAATGAAGATTTTTTGAATAAAATTTCTAGTGAATTCAGGAAGCTTATTTTTTCTCACTGAGTTGGTAGATGCAGGAGGTATGAACAATGTATTTTCAGACAAAGACTAAATAACTGAAGTGGTTGGCTTATTTGTTTCACAATTCAAAGTATAAGTAACTATTAAAGTGAATGTTAATATAAAGACAACTGTAGTTGCTGACAAATTTAGCTCAGCTACAACAGCTGGCACCTAAGCATTCATATTAAAGCTATGGATGAAGCTTTTATTTGTTAGTGTCTGAGCATGCCCATGACCCAGAAAGAAAACATGGATTATGTAGATAAGAAATCTCTAGTGAACGTGGGGCAGAAAAGGTAAGCAAGTGCCATGCGAAGACATCAACCCTGACCTACAGTAACTGCACTTTTCTAACTTTCATTGTCTTTTGTCTCCCAACTTGCCGCTTACAGTCGATATAGTTAAGTGGCCAAGCATTCATCAGGGATCAGACCGAGCCTATCACTTTCATTGCCTGCTGTTGTAAGAAGCCAGTAGAAATGAAGCTAGCACATTAAGACACTGAATGTTTTAGCCCTCTGATCTGTAATTACTCTAACCAGGAACTAAATGATTGTGGAAATGTACAACCTGTGGGCTAAAAAAAAATTAAACCGTGATTTAATATCTGCCTGTACCTCAGGTACCTTCTAAGAGTCTGTATATGCTCACTAGGGCTTTAGTCCAGCAAAGCACTTGGACTGAAGTGCAGACATTAAGTTAAATAGGTACCCAGAAGTCTACTGAATCAAGGCTGAAAGCGGTGCTATGCATGGTATTTGAATTCTGTCTTTTGTAAAGTCAAGTGAAAACTTATCTTTTTCATTCCTGTATTTCAAACCAAGTAACTCTGTTCTATTGACTGAACCACCTGATATTACAAAAGATAATTTGAAATACAGTGTCAGCGATGTCTTTGGTCTCAGACACTGATTATACTGTATATTCTCTGTTCCAAGCAGCATATCAGCTTCCTAGCATTGCCAAATCTTTAAGGAGTTAACTAGATCTGAGAAAAATCATACTGTTCCTGTGATGGAGATATGCCAGACTGTGATGTTTAGTTGCAGCTGGGTTTGGCTTCCTGGCAGGTGGTAATCACAAATGAAGCTGGAGTTTTCCCTGGACTGCTTGGGTTATTTGAATTGGTTCCAAATGGACATCAGACACCACTAGTCAGGGTGAATCCCAGCTCCCTGTTAGATCTCACAGTGTCATGAATAATTTCAACACACACGAAAGAAAAAGCAAACAAACAGGATCAAAAGTTCAAAACAAACAACTTCACTCTTACTGTAGGGAGGTGAAGTCACCTTCTACTTAATATTCATGGTGCATTTTAATAAAACAATGTCAGGTTAAGACTCCAAATGCTAACAAATAAGATTTTATCCTAATTAAGTCAATGTGTATTTTTTACCAGCTAAAAACCGAGGGAGGCACTAGGTCATACACTCATTTTTTGTTATCACTTTCAGGCTTCTCTTTGTTCTTTCTCTTCCTTTTATCCTATTCCATGTTCTAACTCCCATGTAAACTCTGATAGGTTATGTCAGCACATAATAGGGGGCTTCTGACAGGTTGGTATATGCATTCAGCCTACGTTGGTCTGCTTCTTTCATTATCAGGGTAGACTCTACAGGCCAGTAAGCACGAAGGAGTGCACATTTGCAAAGTTTGGCAGTGTTAAGGATGCATGTACTGCTAAAATTTCATATTGTCAGAGCAGAGCATAAATCAGGGAAAAAAGAGAAAGGAAGGGAAGGGAAGGGAAGGGAAGAGAAGAGAAGAGAAGAGATGAGAAGAGAAGAGAAGAGAAGCGAAGAGAAGAGAAGAGAAGAGATGAGAAGAGAAGAGAAGAGAAGCGAAGAGAAGAGAAGAGAAGAGAAGAGAAGAGAAGAGAAAAGAGAAGAGGAAAGGAAAGGAAAGGAAAGCCCCCAAACCAAAGCAAGCCAGGGATATAAGCAAACTAAGTCTGTATATGGCATGTTTGTAAAAACTCTCTCTCTATTTTTGTATTTATGTCACCAATAGTATTGTATGACTAATGGCATGCATCAGTTCAACTCTGCTTACTGGCTGGGATAAGCATGCTGCTTTTGCTGTGGAGAACCTTATGGTTTATGTTTCTTTTGTTATTATGGATGGCAAAATAAAGATCTCCGTGACCATCTCAAGGGTTTTACCTGCAAGTCTGTACCATTCACCATTTTTCTTTCTCAGTTTTCTGCAGTTAAGCTGAACAGACACTTAGTCCCAAAGTACACCTAAAATATTTCCAGATATTGGCATCTTACTCCCAACACTCACCTGATGTGCTTCTGTAAGCTGTGGGAGAGATGTGGTATTATTCCTGAGAGTGCTGGTTTGGCCAAAGTAAAGGAAACTTAATCCAGCGCTTGCATATCAAATGAAAGATGGCAACAGGGCTCTTGTGTGCTGGCCAAGACTCATAGTTTCTTTGTGTTACATGCATTCCATTTGAATTAATAGTCAAACATTTTTCCATGCTGTACATTACTTAATACAGGTACATTTTCATTTCCAAAGTGTGCCTTATAAACTTTAACTAAGTAAGCCATATAATATGCTTGTGGGATAGTTAATTGCGTATTATTATCTTGTTTTGCTAATACCTAAATTGAAGGCTAACTACTGAGGTAACTTGCCCCAGACTGTGTATTAGCAGTATTAGAAACCATTCTCACAATCAATCACATGTAGATTGAATACATTCCCTGGGATATTTAAGTACTGAATGCAACTCACAGAGATATGTTAAAGCACCAAAAGCACAGAAAGTGTGCCAAAAAAACCCAGTTAGGAGCACACAGTTCTGACACAGCTTGGTTCATAGCTAAATCCACTCAGGATTAAAAAAACCCAATTAATTCTTCTGTGTGTTTTCCAGAGAGATTCAATCCTAGATGCATACTTTGAAATATTAATCATATACCCACTACAGTAGACTCCACAAAAAATGAGTTGGCAGTGGATTTTTCCTGCTGTTGCTTCTCTTTCTACACAACACTCCAATGAGTCATATACTTAGGAAGGTTGTGCAAAGCCAGGCATCTAGTGAGAGTGCCAGAAAAGATGCCCTCCTTCACTATCATGATTGAAACCTACATTTTCTGAGGGAATGCCTAAGTCAAAAGTAACTGGCTGTGCTGGGGGAGGAAGGACTACATGTATCTTTCTGGTTCCTTAGTAAAATTAAAGAAGAAATGCAGTCTTCATGTATAAACAAATAACAGTCAGCAGTCTTTCTTCAGCAGTGGAAGATCCAATGAAAAATTAAATTAAAGCTGACCACAATTGATGTTTAGATCAATGCTATTTCTTCTAACAAGGCATATTTTTCCTCTACTATGTTGGTAGAAAGAAAAATCTTTCCAAAATGGAATGTTAGTTCTCATTGCTACCTTATCTGCCGATAAAATATTTCTACACAGTCACATAGCTCAGAGACAAGGAAGACCTTCGACATGGCATCACACAGGGATGTCTTCTAGTCCAGCATTGCTGCTGAAACAGAAAACAGTACCAGCCAGACACCCTTATCTCTGCTAATTTAGTGTTTGCAAAAGTGTTGTCAAGGGATTAACTTTAATTGCTTTTGTGATAGTTTTCCATGGGATATTGAAATCCTAGTGACATTTAGGATTGTAACAGCTTATTCTGCTAACCTGTTTTTAAATACACACTTTTGGAGAGCAGGCTTCTTGGGAGAAGAGAGGAAAATAATGGGTCTGGGTGCAAGATGATTAATGTTCATTATTAAACCTGTTGCAATATCACCTTTGTAACTGAACTGGTGCACATTGGGCTGTGTAGAATGCCTGACTTCTGCATAGGTTCTTTCTAAGAAACTAAATTAAAAAATGCCTTCCTCTGATCAGATCTTATTTAAGATTACTTATTTATTAGTTGTTAAGTTATTCATGGTAAAACAGAGTTCCTCAATTCCAAAATGAATTGTCTTTTGTACTGTAACAGCTGAAATCTGTTTTAGTTATCTGTGCCATATTGATGCAGGACTCACTGCTGCATTGGCAGCAAAGTGCTGTATCAAATCTTCCCAGGAAATTCATTTCAGAGGTGCCAGCTCTCACCACTGTCTATGCACAGAGCCAAACTGCTCCAGCAGAGACTCAGTCTCCCACTCTTCACATGCAACTAAGCTTGAACACCTCCTCCTACTCAGGATTCACAGCACAGAGCCCTCATCTGAAGAGGGGTTGTGGAAAAACAGCTTTTTTGCACTGTTAGCTTGGGAGCCCAAGGGAGCAGCAGTTCAGGATTTTATGTGGGTACTCATGAGAACACAGATATCTGCTGGTGCCTGCTTCCTCTTACTTGGATATGGTATGGCAGTAGGTCTGTCTCTGAGCGAGCATAGAGCTTCTTCACTAAGGGAGACAGATTATCCAGCCGTGTAGGAAGAATTCACTATCTGAGCAGCTGCACTTCATATCTGTCAATGAAAAAGCTGGGCACAAGAGTGTCATGGGCCAGATCCAGCTAATGGACCATGAACTAGATTATGTATGCTCTAATAAACAAAACTCTAAGCAAGAAATTGGAGAACATGTATTCTCAGTTTGAGAAGCAGAGTGTATTAGATGCAAGCTGTAGGGAAGCCAGTCTCCATGTTTTCTTCTCTGTCTTGAAGCCAAGTTCTACACAGAAAGCAACACAGAGTTTATGGAGCCTGAGAGATAGAAGGAGAGACCCTAATTCTGCAGGTTGTTAATGGAGCATTCCCTGGCACCGAAGGCAAGCCAGATTCATTCCCTGCTCCAAGAATTGCATATGTATTTTAACTTGGATCAGGTACATGAAGAGCAGAGGGAGCAGAAATTACTCAACCCAATAGTTGAGCTACTTAGCAGAACACTAAAATTTCTATTCTGAAATTACTACTTACAGGTGTATCAGCCATGCAAGTTTCACAGTTTTCTCTCACTTCCAGCTTTATTATGCTGACATCATCACACTGAAATAACTATCTCCAGAATTACTATGTATTCATGTCTTTTTTGTAGAAAATGTAAGACTGAGCAGCAGTACATGGTATATGTGTATGCAAATGGAAGGGTAAATGTATTGGAGAGGCCTTTTAAAAGAACTGCAACCACTGTAAAAGAATTATCCCTCCTACTCTGAGAGTGCTGCAGATGTGGGAGGGGGAGGCTGAGAATAACATGGTTGTGAATGTAACTCTGCTGTTCAAAGCTTGATTTTATGCACTCTCTGTTTTCTCCATGTTCTGGGACAGGGACCCTGGCCCTTCATGTTTTCTAGTCTCCTTTTAACCATCCCTTTGGTTTCTTATCATCCATCCTTAGCAGTTTTCATTTCCTCTGCGCTACTTCTTTATCCACTCCTCATGTCCTTGGATCTCTGTCCATGCTTCTATTTCCATGGCAATGGGGCTGAAAGGGGTAAAGATGTAAAGAAAGAGGCAAGAAGGGTGACTTCTAGGGAAAGGCCTGTCTTCATAGTCTCTACATCTCATCCACCATTTGCTGGTCTGAGCTCTCAAGTTAATGCACATAATTCAGATTTTATATAAGGATACCAGTTATCTGTTTACTTGTTTGTAGATTGTAATATTTTTATTAAGTAAGCTATCTGAGATGCAACTCTGCATGTGTGATTGTGATATGGAGCTGAAAAAGTTAAAGCCCAGTGATAAGTGATATAGCTAGATGGATATACAGTGAAAGCCTAGAAATAGCTTATAAAATTCTCTAAGTTCTCATCTTGGCTCTAACATAGATATTCTCTATGCTACAGAAAATTATCCACTCTCTCTCTGCTATCTTTACAATGGCAGTAATATTTCCTCACTTTACAAAGCAACTGTTGAGGATCAAATAACTAACATTTAGCGGCCCTTGTATATGCACTGTCAAACCACAATGAGCTGTTGTGACATAGCCTATACATTTTGTATTATTGGAATCTTTATTATTAACATTAAATGAATTACTGCCAGAAGAGTTTCTTATGACATATTTTATTAATTATAACATAAGAATAAGTAAAACCAATAATGAAAATAAACTATTTGGTTGTCAATACTTAATTGTTCTGCACTTTTGGTGTTTGATGTCTGATTCTGGTGTTGACACTGTTTTGTTTCTGTAGATCTAAATCTAAAAAAGCTAGAATCTCACTTATATGTATTATTTTCCCTTGGACAAGAAGAGATGAATTGTAACACAATAAAACAAGTTAGGATGCATTATACTGTGCATTTAAGAAGCTACTTTCAATAATCACATTGCTTGATCAAAAGTTGATTAAAATCAGTCGTAGTCTTAAAAGGATTATCTTATATGGGTTTTTAAATCAGGTGCTTAGGATATTTTCCACTAGATATTTGAACTGTGTTTCCTGTGTGCAGTCAGGAGGTAGTGGGTGCCTAAGAACTGTGAGTCAAAAAGAAGGAGAAATTCAAAAGAAGACTCAGAAGCAACTTAGGAATGAGCTCAATTGCTTTCTGCAGCTGAGGAGAGAAAATGCTAAGATAATTTAATGTTTCACCTTCATCCCCAAAGTCACTGTAGTGGGTCTGTCTGAGCTGATTTTCCTCATGCAGCCCTAGGACCCAGAGAGTGTTGATAACACACACCTTTGTTATGACTATCAGTGCTCACATGGCACCAAAGGTACGGGGGGGGACAAGATCTGGGAGGGGATACAACCCAGACAGCCAACCCGAGCTGACCAATAGGATACTCCATACCATATGATGTCAGCTCAACTATAAAGGGAGGAGGACAGGGAGGAATTCAGGGGAAGACGTTTGTCCTCCGAGCAACCGGTACGCGTTCTGGAGCCCTGCTTCCCGGGACAGACCCGACACCGCCTGCGGATGGGAAGTAGAGAGTAACGGCTTTGTTGCTTTTGCTTCGCGCGCGCGCGACCTTGCTTTCTCTGCTGTTTATTAAAACTGCTTCTTATCATAACCTACGGGTTCTTCTTCTTTTCCATCTTACTCTCTCCCTGCTTGCCTTGCTGACGAAGGTTTGGGTTGTGGGGGGGGAGTGATAGAGGGACTAGAGGTGGGCACCGGGCACCCAGCCAGGGTAAACCCACCACAGTCACTCAGATGTGTGAGGTGAAATATGGTTGGCAAAGCAATGAAAAGAATTATTTACAATTGGGCTATGAGAGATGTTTGGTGCTGACCACTCCTTAAAGACCTGAATGGGCTGGATTGCCACATTTGAAATTAAATTATCACAGGTATGAGCCTTTCATGAGTTGATTATGGCTTTTGTTCTGGAAGATAAAGAAAGGTGAACATTTGAGCTTTCCAGCTTCCAGTTCTTTTATTCATATACTTCCTCCTTTCTCTTAGGACCACGATTGATGCATATTCCACATTATTTGGGAATCATCCCCCTCTTTTGAGGCTCTGGAACAGGAATAAACAGTCTGGAGTAGAAAAATACATTGCCAACAACTACAGTCTTTTATCAAAATTAATTTCGTGATCTTGTTAACCAAGCAGGACTTAACTCAGAGCATGCTGCTGTGTAAGATTCTTTTCATCCTGAAATAACAGGCTGAGGAATCCAACAAACAGGACCTAGCTACACAGAAGTAAGAAAAGAAAAGTGAAAAGGAAATTCTATGGATGCCAGAGGAACAAATCCATACCACGTAAAACCTCCTTTCTGCATTATGCTTGATTAACATATTACTGATTTCAACCTACACCTGCTTTCCCCCACTCCTTAATTTCAATTATAATGTGCTCCTTTGTGTTGCATCATTTATTACTAAATGAATCTAGTTCTAAGGATGTGCATGCAGCCAATTTATTCATTAGATCTATTGTAGTGGAACTGAATAAAAGGTTTTATTATCAATTTCCTTAATTTCCAGATAGGATTTAGTGGAAATCAATATTAGAGAATGCATAATTGCTAAATCTTCTTAAATTAATAGACTCATTCATTAAGCCCCCCAAAAATACTTAGTTGGTATTTCTTGTGACTTTCTCTTATTAATTAGCAAGTAGAAAATGATAGTGAGCGGAACAGCTTTTAGCAATCATATAATGGAATCTGAAGACCAATTTTGAGGAAGAACTAATTTGGATATGTATACACAGTATTTCACCCATAAATTGATTATAGGAATATTCACTGCATAAGAAGAAAAATAGTAGTTGTATGCTGATGGTCGGCAAAAAATCCAGTACCCAGCAGGTAGTTTTAAGCAGTTCAAGCTGGGACATGTACCGATGTATAGCAGCTAATGAATAGCAGTCAGTTTTAAAAGCCTTGGAATTAAACATAGTGCAGTCTATCCATATAAAACTACATGGCATGTATGCAGTATTTGTAAGATTTTCATTTTTGCCTTACTAGACAGGTTTTCAGGGCCTGAAACAGAGAAACAAAGCAATAAAATATGCTGGAGAGGAGAAGTGATTAAAGACTGTAGTCAGGTTCTGTGTTGTCTGTATATGAACACATACTCTCCACCTTTATATCTAGGAGCTACAGGTTTTACTTTGTCCCAGAAATTAAGTCTTGGGGAAAAAGAACACACACTCATGAGTACAGATGCTGGTTTATTGCCAGCCTGCATTGACTCTGCTGTGGGTTTCAGCAGCAACTGGTCACCTTCTCCAGAGAATTTGTTGGTGACAGCTCAGTGGAATTTAGATTGAGTCTGGAATTTCCAATGTCACAGCACAAGTTGGTGGGACAAAACCTTTCTGTTACCAAACATGCAAGACATACTACTTTCAGCCTTAAGCTATCTAAAGAAAGGAAAGAAGTGTACAATAAACTCCCAAGAAAAGGCTTGCTGAAAGCAGGTTTCTGATCTCTGTCTGCTTCTGACTCAAATCAGGGACATTCCTTCCCTTTGCATTCTGAGCATGATTCCATACTTCGTATTTAGTATGTATAAGTTATACTTACCATGTCTAACGACTGATCAACAGACCATGCATATATGTACTTACAGCAGTGGACAGAAATAGTCTGGGTCCTTTACACTTGCCAGACAAGTGGGAAAAGAGAAAAATATGCACTCTCATCTGATAAGGCATCTCATGTATCTCCTTTCTGGGATGGTCACAGAAAAACCAGAGCTGCTGCCAAGTAGCAGGGCCTCTCTACTGTCTTTGCTGTACTGCCTATCTATACAAAACATAGGTAGTATCTTTATTGTTTTCCCTACAAAACTAACAAAGTGAAATGTTATTACAACCCATGATCTGAGACAAAGCATTGTGTAGAGGAAAACATAACAGTTCCAGAACAAGGGCAGAATTTCAACACAGTTAACAGAGATATTGCTGTCTGACTAGGAACAGTGATACTGAAATAACATGGCTACATTTCCCTGAACTGCCTCTGGATAATACAAATTTTAGAATCTTGAAACATGACAAATATTACATTGATTAAAAAAGAAAAAAAAGGCCTGAGGAGCTCTACATCACATTTACAATGCCCACCATTGAAAAGATCTGTATCCATGATACAGACCAACTTCATAAGGTTAATTTTTCACTATCCACTAGTTGTGTTGAATCTGCAGGACTGAGGACATTTCCTGAATGTCTGCTGTCTTGTGTCTGAGTCTCTCTCCTGCAGTCTGTTTCACCTTGAAAGAAAAGCTGGTAGCACTGGGAGACAATTAACATAACTGGAGGTCAAGACTGCAGGATACTTCATGGATTATGCCTGTGCTGCATTTCAGATACCAACAACTCTCCAAATACCAACACGCTTGAAACACTATTGTTCAAAATGAGCCTACTAAAATGAGTGACAGGGACTGAGCAGTTTTAAGTTGGCAGGTGATTAGACTTTGACAATGTACATGGAATTCAGTTTGGCTACCATGTATCTCCTAGACACACAGTTCTTTTTGAGCTACGTTTTTCCCCATCAAGATGTTTCAGCTTTTTTTCATCTGACCACTGGTTTGATATTTGGTACATAGTCTTTCATCATGGTACTGCTTTTCTGTTTGAGTAAATACCGATTATTCATTTTTTGTTTGTCTATGTTCTTACTTTTTCTAAGACACTTTGTTATAATGCATAACAACTCTCTTCATACTATGGGATTGATTTGTTTGTAATTGAGTCTGTTGGGTGAAGTACTTGTGTTTTGGTGTACACCTACTAACCATGAATTTTGAAATATCTTTTAGTGGACACACATCGAGATCATTTCCATTTCAACTGGCATGACTTTTGGGCACCATGTCTCAATACTTGCCACAGCTCAAACATAAAGTGAACAAAGATTCCCAAAGCAACATCAGAACAGTAAAATTCTTGGAAATAAGCAGTAGTGTGAGATAGTAATAGAAAAACAGGTTGACTGTTTCAGCTAAGGGTACCTTTGTGGACATTACACTGGATCAGTCAGAGCTGATTTTTTTCAATCAGGCTGATTTCATATTCTGCTCTAGAAATCCTCTTAGGATACATAAAAGTAGACTAAGCACTTGCTGCTTTTCAGAATGATAACTTTTTTTTCATAACTATCTGCAACTTTGTTAGTTTAGAGAAATGCTGGAGGTGGAGTACATTCAGTAGTCACAACTTCATCAAATTGCAGCAGATTCTCATGTGATTTGTTCAAATGTAGGTCTAGTCCAGTACTTCTGCTATAAATGATACTGCATTAGGCATTTGGCATCATAAAATTTCTGTTCCTGTGTGATCAGTTACTGTCATTGTAACTCAAGTGAATAGCACCTACTTAGCAAAACATTCAAACAGGCTCAGTCTCAGAAAATACCATGGCAATTCCCTTGTGTGCTTTTGTATTTCCTTTCATGCCATCTGAAAGACTGCCAATTTTGGAGATATAACGAATCTTATACAAATCCCCTTCAGCTTATAATTACTTAATATTAAGAATATTTCCTCTTCTTTTTTTTTTTTTTTAACATTTCTATCCATAAGTAATATCTAAATTACTTATAAATTAGTATAACAGCTGTTTCATTCAATACTAATCAGCAACAGTAAAATATATGCATTCCTTTAGAAATAAATACAGTTTACACATTTTACATAAAGAAGGATTTTTTTTCTTTTCTTTTTTTTTTTTTTTGTAATTGTAATTGTCTCCAAAAGCAGTTATAAACACGTGCTAATCTCTTAGCTTATTCTTCATTGAATTCCTTTGCAAATGGTTCTATTAAGGTGACCTGCAATTGTGCTGGCATTTAGGTTCCAGAGAGTGCTGAACACTGCCTAGTGTTTAAGCTGTACAAATTTTGGACAAGGATAGAAACAATTTGAGAAATAGATTTTCTGTAGAAAACAGCTTTCCTATAGTCCCAAGTGTATTAGGAACCAGTACTAGTGCTACAGCAGAATATGGTTCCTGCTTCAAAGTATTTTCAAGAAATCTATTGCATGAAAAATATAGGAAGATAGACTGGATAGAAGTTGAAGCAGCAAAAACAAATGAGTCTATACTCATCCATGCCATGAACATTGCTCCAGTCTATCAATATTCTAACACCAGAAATAACGACAAATTGTCTAAATTTCAGGAGAAAACCTCCATTTAGTAGAAGTACTAGACTAGTTGTAAAGCTGAAGGAATAAATAGGATTAGGTTTAACTGCAACAGCTATTGATCTCTCCAAGAAATTCTCAAGTCAGAAAGACTTTCCCTCAGGTTAACTGTGCCATGGGATGGGTGCCCACCTTCTGTTTGGCCTACTGAAGCCTTAGAAAAGTGTTTGCATTGCAAGCCAATTTCCGCTTGCAATGCAGAATGTCCAATAGACTATCCTGAATGAATAATTGTTCTCTAAAGTGCCAGGTAATTAACTTTTTGAAAAAATCCATTGGAATGCGTTTACTCTACTATTATAAAATACATTTTTAAAAGACCGAGTATTGAGTCATGATACTGTGATCATTTATGGTTTTCATCACAAAGTATATGTGCTTTAATCACAGAACTGGATAATTTTGGTTAATCTTTAGGGTTTGTTGTGATTTTGTTGTTTGCTTGTTTTGGTTTTTTGTTTTGTTTGTTTTTTATTATTATTTTCCCGCAGAAAAATATAGATGGAGGAGAATTTGATTGCACATGTTTTTCACATGAGAGCTGCAAGTCGTGGCCACCAAATGAATGTGTCTTCTAACACTGTAGAGCACATTGTAATTTTTTTCTTTCTAAGCAGTTTTAATCTCTGCCATTACAGAAATACAATTATTAACTGATATTATCATCTGTTCTGTTTTGATTTTAAAAAACTTAGCTTACAATTTAAGAAATAAAAATAGCAAACCATGGATTATTTTACAACAGGATTATAGGAGAAAAGGAGAAGCTATGCCTTTCAATAAAGCACGGCTTCTTTTTTAGTAAGTGTAACCTGATTTTAAGTTTCATTATATTTTTAATAGAAAAGAAAATAGCACATTTAAATGTATTTTTTTCCTTCAGCACATACATATCATTCCATATGCTGTATCTAATTTGTTGTTTCCAGAACATATAACCACCTCATAGTCTTTCAAGTGAGTATAGTTGACCTATATCTAGAAAAATGCTCTCACTATTCCAGAAGGTGCACTTGCTAGCATTCATTATTTTAAAACAGTAAGTATACAGGTGCAGAAAATATTTTTTTTTCAAGTAAGAGGAATCACATTTTTTATTTCTTTAAGTATGAGGAAAAGTTATTTTAAAACTTGTCATTTTAAGTGCACTGTCATTTGTCATTTGAAGTGACACAACTTTTTAATATATACCTGCTTAAAATGTTGCAAAACAGTAACTATCATTTTCTGAGTAACATGGCATTTAGAATGCCTTTAAAGAATGTGTTGCGTACACTTGAAAAATGTGTCCAAATTGAGCAGTTAATCCTATTTATAGTTTTGCTAAACTATATGATTCTAGTCTTCAGATGAAGCTCAGGGAGATGGTGGAGGGAAGCAAAATTTTCTGTTGTGTTTATTTGCACAATTTATTCTGATCTAAGCTGAATAGACAGGACAAACAAACAATCTAAACAAAAGATATTCCTAAATTCCCTGGGAGGCAGAAAATTGAAGGAAAATTGATACCAAAAAATAGCGATACACCGTTTCAGAAATTACTATTGCTGTCTGTCAGCTCAGTGAAATGGAAATTGCCATCAGTTGTCCATTTCTGCTGTTTGTAGAGTTAAACTTGACAAGAACAATGATCTTGCTAAACAGTAGTCTAGGATCATGTGTTTTGTAGCTCTGGCTAAAGCCTGGCTCCGTGGTAGATCAATGGAGACCTCTGACATGGCTAAGTGCACCAATAGCATCAATGCTGGGACTCCATCAGCCCAATGCTCAGAAAATCTGGACAGGCTGATTTGTCCTGATCTAAGGAGTTTAAAATCTCTGGATCCTGGCCTTGAAGCAGTCTATAAGGAGATCTCTCTGAAAAATATCATAGGGAGGGAAGGCACATCAAGATCTCCAGGTCTCTAACATGAGTACAGACAGCTCACTAGCTCTACTGGGAGCTGTCACTACCAGAAGATGGCTGGTATGGAAAATGGGCTAACTCTTACCAAGCCTTTGTCTCAGTGCAGTGTTTTCCTGGCAGATCTGTCTCAAAAGCTGGGGTACTGAGGCAGTCCAGGAATCTGTGGGAAAGCTGCCTTGACCTGTATCAACTTTCGTCAAACCCAGAATACTTCTGAGAGAGCATACTGGACTCAGTAACATTTTCCCATTAAATTCATGTAATTAGAAAACAGCTAACCAGCTGTAGTTGTCACATATATCAAAAAAGACTGTTTATGGAACGGAAAAGTACCAAGGGCTAGGCAACAAAAAACTCATGTTACATAACAGAACACTGCAATTCTCAACACTTAGGGTAACAATTTCTGCAGTTGTATGAACATATGTTATATCTAAATAGGTGGAAATTTTGAGCCAAAATCTGGCCTTGACTGTCCAGATACCTAGGACTCAGTTCTACTGTGAATGCATAGGTTTGTAAACAATAGAAAGAGCGTGCAACTTAAATCTGCTTTAAAAAAATCAGAACACTGAGCCACTCAAGTTTATCAGTCAGAAATGAGGAACACTTATGTGCCTCCCAGGTCCAGTTTCTCCCAGAGAAATAAGAACTAAATCAGGCCACAGAAAGAGATATGACCTTACTTAGCAACCTCAGCCCTAAATACTTTCCTGGACCCGGCTATACCAGCCAAACTAAGATCTGGTACAAGGACCTTCTAGGAGCTCGCTGATAGAGGAGCAAATTAGGCTGAGTGAGATTTGGCTTCAGTTCCTTCCTCTCTCATTTGAATTTTTTCACTAATTTCCTAGGTGACTGAGATATGGTTTTGGTTTCTTCAACATCTTCTGGCAAAACTGACAGAATGAGCAAGGGAGCTGGGTGGTGTCAGTAGTCATGGCCAAGATGGGACACATGGGTTACAGTCAACAAAGAATAAAACATTGAAAGTAATAAGAGCATTCATGTGAGTAATGGAAAACTTGGGAGTGGAACCTGTCTTCTGCACCTTGTAGTAATGATATAACTGCTGAATGCTTGATAAAATTAGGTGAAATACTGTCTTTTTCCAGACTTTTGGAGAGGCTGCTCTTCAGTATTTGTGGTCTGGCAACACCTATTACATCAGGTTATGCAAGTGAGACAAGTATGAATCCTAGCAATTTTTTTAGTATCCTGGTAGGTGTCAGGAGGTTTGGGCTATCCACTCAGTAGTGTAAGGGATTAGGAAGTTCTAGGTGTATGCAGAAGCATGCCTAGAAGACCTAGGTGGACACAAGAAGGATCCACAAAGGTAGATCCACAAAGGAGGATCCTGGAAATTATAGGCCCACAAGTCTTACTGGGAAAGTTATGGAACAAATCCTCCTGGGGGCTATCACAAGTTAAATGAAACATGTGAGTTGGAAAAGCCAGCATGGAACCACCAAAGGCAAATTGTGCTTGACAAACATGATCACCTACTATGACAATGTAACCTGCTTATTTGACATGGGCTGAGTGGTAGACATTGTTTACCTAGACTTCTTCAAGGCTTTTGGTATAATTTCCCACAGCCCCCTCCTAGAGAATCTGATGTACTCTGATCTAGACAAGCGGTCTATGCAGTGGGTGTGGGCTGATAGGTTGCTCCCAACAAAACAGCTCCTTTTCAAACTGGTAATCTGTCACAGGTGGGCTCTCCAGGGGATAGATATTGGGACCAATGCTGTTTAATATCTTCGTAAGTGATCTGGATGATGAGATCAAGTCTACCCTGATAAAGTTTGCTGGTGATACCAAACTGGGTGGGGAAGTGGACACTTCAGAAGGGAGAGCCAGTCTGTAGAAAGAGCTGGATAGGCTGGAAGAGTGGGCTAACAAGAATCTTATGAAGTTCAGTGAGGACTAGTGTAAGGTCTTGCACCTGGGAAAACATAATCCAGGAGTGCGGCACAGACTGGGATCTACTCGGCTGTAGAGCAGCTCTGTCAAAAGGGACCTGGGGGTCAAGGTGGACAAAAAGCTCAACATGAGTAAACAGTGTGCTGCAGTGGCAAAGAAAGTCAGCAAGATTCTGCGTTGAATCAACAAGAGCATCAGCAGCAGAGATTAAGAATTCATTATCCTACTCTACTCAGTACTTGTCAGCCCATACCTGGAATACTGTGTTCAGTTTTTGTCCAAAAATGGTGTTGGCAGGCTGGAGAGGGTCCAGAGAAGGGCCATAAAGATGATCAAAGAACTATCGAGCTGTCACATGAGGAAAGGCTGAGAGAACTAGGTTTGTTTAGTCTTGAGAAAAGGCAGCCTGGAGGAGGCCTTAGCACAATGTTCCAGTATTTAGAAGGTAGCTACAAAGAAGATGGAGACTCCCATTTTACAAGGAAACACATGGAAAAGATGGGGAATAATAGGTACAAGCTACTCCTGAGAAGATTCCAACTGGACACAAGAGGAAAATTTTTCACAATGAGAACATTAAGCCACTGGAATAATCTCCCCAGGGAAATGGTGGATTCCCCAACACTGGACACTTTTAAGATTTGGCTGGACAGGGTGCTGGGTCATCTTGTCTAGAGCGTGCTTTTGCTAAGAAAGGTTGGACCAGATAATACTTGGGGTCCCTTCCAACCTGGTATTCTATGATTCTGTGATTTATATTTTATAAATTTCTGAGCTGCAACTGATGGTCTCCTGAACTTATGGCTTTGTGTCATTATTTGAGAAGGACTTAATGTCTGAGTCCTGTGGCTTTGTTCATATGTGTATTTTTCTGTGATAATGATGCTGTATCATCTGTAAAGTGTCCAAGCAAATGATGTCTGCATCCAGAAATGAGTTAACCTACCAGAAGACTTAACAGGATTCTGTTGTTGAGATACAATAGCTGCAAAATCTTGCAAGCTATTATTTAAAGAATTCAATCTTCAATATAAGCTGGCTACCAAATCTACAGGGTTTTTTTGCTCTTTGTTTAGCTGGAGCAGAATAGGGGATGCTTAAACTTGGTGTGCTTTCATAGGTGACCCCAAGATGTGCCCCATTATTTATTTCAGTATGTTGGGAAAAGGCCCACAGCATCAGGAGATCAGAAAGAAAAAAGAGAAGAAAAAAGCTTAAAAGGAGAAAATTAACTTGTTAAACAGTCTGTTGTGTAGTCATGTTTTTGTAGTCACAAATATTCTGAGAAAACTGAAGGTGGCACTGCAAGTGAGAGCTAAGGTTGGTTAGGGCTCCAGCGTGTCTGTGTGAGTTTTATGTGACTTAGACAAAGGCATGAGTGTGGGAGTAATTTACATAAACACTGTGCTGCCAGTTACTCTCCTTGACCACATTTAGCTGGCTGTGGTGGTCCAACACAGACACCATGAGAAGCTATCTGAATGTCTGATATGGGATCAGACTCAGTGAAGCAAACACAATTTTATTCCCTCTTCCTCTCTTTCAGTAGCATGGCTGATGGCTATGCAGGATGTCCAACTCTTTTGGGCTATCTTTTGGCTTTCTATAGAGCTATGAGTTTGTCTTCTGAAAACATTATATCCCTAGTCTAGACAACATGAATACTCACTGCTTTTGTGAACCACAAGCTTGGCTTGTTTACTTAGAGGAGGAAAAGTGAGGATTTTTAGCAATCCTGAATGAGTTCTAGCACTATTTCCTTGGAAA
>VYZX01010383.1:35806-58372 GCA_013401335.1 Brachypteracias leptosomus
AGGGGGGATCCAGAGACACCTGTCCTTGATGTTTTCATTAGAATCTTGGAAGACAGAATGGAAGAAATTGTTATGAAATCTGCCCTTGACCCTGATCTGAGACAGATGTGAGAAAGTTGCAGAACTAGAAATCAGAATATCCCAACAACCAGAAAAATGACGTAGAAAAAAAAAAGAAACATAATACAATTCAGAGAAAACAAGGCTCAAATTCTACTTTTAGAAAAAATAAAACATAGTATCAGGGACAAGAGCAATAATGCAAGTAAATGATGTTCAGGAAAAGGATTTAATGATCTTTGAAAATCTAGTCTCTCTCAGAACAGACTGACCATGGGTTAACAGAACCATATTGCTGTCAAGACAGCAAAGAGATGGGTTAGAACTTGAAGCGCATTAAACAGACTCAATACACAATGTAAGCCTACTCAGCCCAGCTCTACTAGAGCTCTGTGTCCAGATGTGTGTCAACTGAGAGTCCAGAACAGAGCACCAGTGATAAGGTGAGATCTAACAAACACCACCTCTGAGAAGGGTTGAAGGAACTGGTAATGTTTAGTCTAGGCAAAATAAGATTAAGCAGAAAAATGATACTGGTTTTCAAGTATTTAAAATGTCACCTGCTAAGAATTACTTTGTTAACAATGCATAGTGTCAAATAGGACAAGATATAATGGCTACTAATATCTTAAGCAATGTGAAAAATTTTCTAATGGCAAGGTCAGTGAAGATCTGAATGGTTGAGAAGAGGAATATGCAAAATACTCTTCGTTATCTATTTTCAAGAACTTCCATCAAGGTTCTTGTTGGTATAGCTAGTCCTGTCCTGAAGTAGAAAAATGGAATCTATTGGGGTCACTTCCAGTTCCACTTTTGCAATATCTGAAATAATGATTATCACACAGATTATCTTAGAACTCAAGCTAAAAACAACCCACCTTTGGTTCTTTGAAGTCTGTGGTGTTTGAGACTTGCATTTTTATATTTCCCTGTTTAATCTGAAATCCTCAAGTGATTACAGACCCCCTAAAAATGGAGGGATATCAGGGAAAAATATTGTATGATTTATGATAAATTCCTAATTACCGGTCGACCTGCAGTAGGTGAGAAAGTGGTGCACATGCTGTAGCTCTAGAAGTAGAATTCCTTTCACATTCATCTGATTGATTCACTTTAAGCAATAAACTCGTTTTCCAAGGAAAGCTCTAATTAGAATGGATATCTGAAAAAAGTAAGCAAAAAATTAAATCCATGTCCATCCCTTAAAGTAGCTTCTAAACACATACAAAAGTAACTGTTTAGCCATATTCTTTATGCATACAAAGCGAATGATTCCACCTTAATGCCTTTAGTTCCATATCAGAGACTTTCTCTAATGCAAATGGTTAAAGTGATATGAAAAGTTAATGGAGAAAAAGTCTCATAGAACAACTCTATCCAGCATAAGAATCTCTGCAATCTCTATAAAGAAAGAGGTGCTTTTCTTGAAACTACAACTCACAAGATTTGGGAGATTAAAAAAAAAAGAGTAATGTACTCCAATATTTCAGGTCTCTAGTGTATGCCTTTCCCTGAATCAACAGATACCTGCAAAAAAGAATTGATTTATGTTGTGCATATGTAGAGCAACCCTTCTTTTAACATGAAATGTGTAGATCTACCTACAGGGAATGAGCTCTCCATTCAAATGGATTTATTAACTTCAAACAGGCCTGAGTCAACATACAATCACAGTTCAGACATACACAAAATGTTTCAGTGGGATGCGGTATGTATGTACCAATAAAACCAGTGTTGTTTTAGTTTTAGGCAAGAAAATATCACTATCCTTCTGAGCATATCAATGTTACTTTCTGATGATTTTTCAAAAAACTAATTTAGATAATAGTCTCTATTTTTACAGTGCTGGCTTCATGGGGAAAGAAGTTAATGAGTTTGATAAGGAAAATTATTTTTGAACTCTACGAGAGTATCTATACATCTCCTGAATACCTGTCTTAATTGACTCATTTTATTCAAGTGATTTTTCAAATCCTTACCTACTAAAAGGGCCCTCAACATTTCAGTGCCACTTTGGAATTTTGGGATCACCAATTCTGATATGGGGAAATTTTATTCCCAGTTTATGAAGGGTGAATGCTGACAGAAGTGATGAATTTAGCAGAGTAGGTTGTTTGTTCAAGATGACAAAGAGAGTCTGTAGAACACAGTACAGTAATAAACATGATACCAAATTATTTTAATTAGAACCCCAAAAATCTACAGATGAATATGAGCAAAAACATTTCTAAGGATGTGAATGGACAGTATGCTAACAAATGCAATTGGATTCTGACCTATGCAGCAATTAATGCAAATTGGAATTAATACCTTATTATATGCTGTGAGCATTTTCCTGATGTAAGAAGGGAGAATCAATGTAGTTCAAAGAAGATTAAAATTGCTCGAAAGTATTATTTAACATGCTTAATATCTAAACAGAGCAACTCATTGCTGCAAGAAATAAAGACCAAGAAATGAGCAGGATTTTAAAACTAATTATGTGGATAATGAAAAGCAGTTACACTTGCTTAAGTTAATATATAAGTGCATTGTAATGCATAGGCAAAAAACCCTCCCTATTAAAAGAAAATTGGGAAATCTCATATCCTGTACCTATACCCCAAGGGATAGTCTGTTTGCAGTTGTCTGAAACTTGGACTAGCTTTTGAAACATGCTGACTAGTGGATGTCACAGTCTGAAACTTTAGCGAAACAAGATGGACTTCTGATGTTGTGCTGGGGCCTGGGCAGTGGCCCGTGAGTTGGAGTTGACCTATGGATGAGTCACAACCGAGCAGTGTGTTTTGTTCTCCAAGTGGTTTCAGACCCCAAAGGCAGAACCTGGCCCACCTGTGTAAGGCCCTGCCTTCCCCCAGGGGATTGTTGTTGTCGTGATGGGTGAGGCCAGAACTGTATTAACCAGGAACCAATCAGCTGGAAGTGAGTTCCTGTTGGGGCCAGTTGGAGGTGCCTCCTGTTGGAGGCAGATTGCTGAGCTCTCTGAGATGGAGAATAGTCCCTTTGGCTCTTGTGGTAGCTGATTTGAGATGGAGAATAGCAAAAAGATGAGATGAGGAATTTGGCAATGAAAAGGATGAAGATATGCTGAGGGTATGTTGTTGAGTTTGGCACCGGCCTGCAGAAGAAGAGAGCTAGCAGCACAGATGTGAACTGACACAGCTCTTCCATTTGGTGACAGTGCTCCCACCTTATAATCTATATCTAACTTTAGCTGTTAATAAAGTCACCTTCTTTTATATCCTTCTCTAGCGCCATATCACTGTGACTTTTTAAAAAATAAGAGTAAGGACATAACTTCTTTTAAATTGTTACAGAAATCACAATACAATACCATCTTTTGATATATTTGGTGCCTAATATAATATCATTCTTCTTTAATTCTTTATTATTGAAGGTGTACGATAAATAAGGATCACTATGAGGGTATTTGAACTGTGAACAGTACTTCAGTTTATCTCCTAGCACATTCAAAATTTTGTGTGGCTTGGTTTTGTTTCTTGATACCATGTTGGGAATTGATGGCTGTTGAAAACATGAAACAAGCTGACCAGACAATGTTAATATCATTTCTTCCTTAATTTCAGACTTTTTATATGTATTCATCATATTTGTCAATATTCTCAGTTGTCTTGTATCTTAAATATTGAGCAAGTCCTTGGAATTAGACAGTACCATTGTTATTGAATGTTAAAAGTGTATCTGCTGTTGTGTAATTGTCGGTGTTGGCTATGACAAGAATAATGGATTTAAATTTTAGTTTGCTGTGAATATCCATCTATCTTGTATGTAGCAAGGGAAAGCCTTTCAAATTGTATCTACAAAAGAGTGAAAATGGAGATTGAGTCAACAGTTTGAACTGAAAAAAAACATGAGTTATAAGAAATAATTAGAATCATAGAATGTTTTAGGCTGGAAGGCATCTCTAGAGGTCATCTTGTCCAACCTCCCTACACAAGCAGGGACATCTCTACCTAGGTCAGGCTGCTCAGAGCCTCATCAAGCCTGAGCTTGAATGACTCCAGGGATGGGGCCTCCACCACCTCCTTGGGCAGCCCATTCCAGTGATCTATCACCCTCATGTTAAAGAACTTTTTTCTAATATCCAATCTAAATCTATCCTTTCCTAGCTTAAAAATCAGAAATTAGAATTAGAGAAATTATAGAATTAGAAATTATAGATTTAGAAAAATTAGAATTAGAAAATCTGTCCTCAGATTTTGTGAGTCAGTGTAATTACTTGCAGGAGGCTCCAAGTGACAGTTTCTGCACAATCCTACCTTCAGGTTTGCTGTCTGATGTGGTGCCACTCATCCCAGTATATTCCATACTTCTCATGACATATAGGCAAATTTCTGCTTAGTTTTCAACTGAAGATATTTAGTGAGTGACCCACTTTATGATATTCCTCTGTCAGAATTCCTTTGTGGATATGTTTCTCAATACCTCCCAGATGGTTTAGTGTCAGAACATGGTAGAAGCCAATGGGAGCAGATGTGACCTAGAAAACTTCCAAATCAAGTAAGTGGTGAAATACATTTGCTTGTGTTATTTATTTCTTCTTCTGTTGACTTAGAGAAAACAAAACAAATTAGCAATTGTTGCAAGGATTGCTTTGTGGCTAACAGAGTTGATCAAAGATTGTCTGGAATAGGGGAATGCTGGCTAGGAAAGAACATGGATTTCAAAACTGTTCACCATCTTTCCCTTTAACATCTTGCTGCTCAGAAACTGAATATCTGCACCCTCAGGGGATGCAGGCAATTAAAACCTCATGATTGATGTGAATGCCTTTGCCACCATGGGTGTTTTACATCATCTGATACGTAAAACTCATTTCCATACTCTGAGTTTTCTGTGGTGCTTAGTCTCTGCCTTGCTCATGAGTACACTGGAGACTTCACATTGACCTGGCTGGGAGCAACTAGTTCTCCTATAACAAACATTTAAATTCAGTGGTTTACTGCTAGAACAGTACACCTTTGGAACATGGACAGGTGTGTATTCTACAGGAAATGTGAGTGACCTACCTACTATCAATGGTCTAAAGGCTAGCCATTGCTAATCATTTGACACAATTTATAGGTAACTGCATTGTGTAGTGAAAGGAGTGACTTGCTCCCCAGAAGCATAGAAAAAAGGCTCCATTATCCTTGGCTGCATTTAAAGAAATCCCACTGTTAGCTTTCATGGCTGTTAACATGCAGTACAATTTTTTCCTATTTGACAGCATGGACATTTTGTAGCTCATATATGAAGCTGTTGCTGACCTGCATGTTGTGGGTTGTTATTAAAATGCCTGGCATTCCTCAAAATATTTTTTCAATTCAGCAGCTAAAATTACTGTTTTTAAAGATTAAGACTAATGGCTTTTTCTTTGCTTAGTGTGAATTTTCAAAGAATTCAATAAAACATATAGTGGCTCTGCAATGTTTTAACAGCAAACTGTATAAAGAAATCTTTAGCACAGCAAATATCTGCATTTTATTGGTGACAGTTTTAATTTCATTATTAGGTTGCCAGGAACATTAGCTGTTGGAGAAACTAAATTCTGGCTTCAACAATTTGGTGGTAAATATGTCTGAACTGCAAGAGGCAAACTGAAACACTTTATCAGAAAAGTAAACACCTTGAAGCATTGTGTGACTCAGAGGAGCACAAGCAGGGTTTAGAACTTTTCACCCATATAGTGGTGTTATGACTCCAAAAGAGCAGCTGAAAGCTGTTTGGTGAAAATTATTTTGGACATCTTCACAGAGCTTTTACAATGGTTTGAAGAAATTTGAAATGGCTGTGTTGTTGTTGCTGACAACATTAGGGATAAAAAGGACACTATTTTGACAGTTCCCCAACCTGAGGAATAAAAGCCACTGCAGTACCCTTTCCTTTTGAGCTGACTCTGAACAGAAGCCTTCATTGATCAATTTAACTCACATTGTCTTTACATGTGTACACCTGCCTTTGTAGCACTTGATAAGCTTTCTTTTCATTACACATATAAATATTGTCCTATCCAACTTGTCAACATGTTTTGATATTTGTGAGCAGCTCAGGGAAGAAAGCATTTTTACACTTTTTATGAAAAGCTGTCTTGCAAGTTCCTACTCATACCAAATCTTTCTGGGTAGTTTGCCATGAGAAATGGATACTTGCAAAAAACTTTAATCATCAATTCAAATTTAAGCATTTGTGGCCTTTTTTTAAGATTACTATTAGGTATAGACATCTATTTCATCATTGTATATGGTTTTACAGGTTTTGACACAATAACCAAGTGGTGTCTATAAGTCACACATTCATACATCTTTATATTTAGCAGAATTATCTGTCAATCTATCCTACATTGAGATATCTTCTGAAACAAGCTGCTTCACTTACATCTTCTTGCAGGATCAGTAGAAGTAGAGGAATCAAGTTGTGTTTTGCTGAGCAAATCTTGAGATTTTTCAGTGGAATGCAAATAATTTGTTCTCAGTTCTTAGAGATTACCACCAACTGAAACTACAGAAGAGTTTTCTGTTTCAGAAAAAAAAAATCCACCTCAGTTCATTCTGTTACTGGGGATGCAAAAGAGATAAAACTATATTCTCAACCCTGCTTATTAGTAGTGGCTTGGATGGTGTTACAGGCAGAACTGGTGAGTCACATAGTACCATCTCAGGGACCCCACAGAGCAAGAGTGCAGATAGCATAGAGCATTAGAGCATTCCTGATGGCATCAAAGTGATGTGAAGACAACAGAAACCTCTCAGAAGACCTAACTCATTGAAAACACTGATCAGCAGCCTGCAACAAATTCAGCATCTGCATTGAAGGACTTTAAATTAACAGCTATAGTGTGCTGAAGGAAGAGAACAGTAGAAATTAAAGGAGGTTACCATATTGCCAGACAATTTTAGGAAGTGACCATAGAAATCCCTTTATGAGCCCTGATAATTTGACTCAGAAAAAGAACCCTCACCTAATCCTACCTACAGTCTGGCTTAATTCTGGAAATCATAACAGAACATATACATTGCACCTACTGAATGAATGTGACAGTATTGGTGCACACTATTTACAATGTGTAGCTGTGGCCAACCTTCAAAGCTTCTGAGAAAGTGAAAACTACATTACAGAACATGTACTATTCACTAAAGACAGAGAGGAGCAAATCCTGCCTAGCTACAGAAGATGACCAGTATTGACCTTGCAGCATAGGATAAAATGCAAACATAGGACAGACAAAAAGTCTTCTTTCAATCCTGCTTGTCTGTTTTAGCACTACTGAAATGAAAGGACTTGGTGGGCTATCACTAACCAGCTGCACACAGCATCACACATGACAGAACTCCTCCCAGAAGCTATTTGTCCATCACTAATATTATGCTCACATGCATAATACATTGTTCTGTAGTAGCTCAAGCCTTAGATGCCATTAGCTGCTTTAAAGTAGTGATGGTGAGCAGGCCTCATTATCCTGGGAAGAGCACTGTGCTGATCCCATACAATGCATCCACCTCTGCAGCTCTTCAGACATGGCAACACCCAGTGGTCTGCTACTGTCATGCGGAGTTAAGACGAGGATTCAATGGTACAGCAACATAAAGTCCCCTTGCAACAAGTAGTGCTTAATTAGAAATTTGTCGATATCTATACATAGCCAGTGAGACTTAAGCACAGGATTAAGGTTTTTTCCTGAAATAAGGTGGATAGAATGATCTGCTAATTTTTCAATTGATGGGTTAATTAGAGAAATAAATTACAGATATATAAATTAAATGACAGGGGAGTTATAACCATTATAACTTTTGAAGAAGGTATTTTGCTTGTGTTGCTAATGCCCATTTTTTTCCCCAATTTTTTTTCTGAAATGGTCAATCTTAAAAATGACTGTACTCTCTTGCTAGCTGTTGTTTTCACTCCCCTCACTTCTGGTTGATTCTCATAGACACAGATCCATAGTGAACTTCAGTGTAGTCTTTCCTCAGCATCAGATTTGTCTTCCAGCACTATGTTCTGAGCTGAGGCATGTAGCCCAGCTGCTCTTATGGTGAACATTAGGATACAGTCGTCTTCTACTAGCCAGTCTAATTCAACCAGCTTAGCTGGACCTAGTACCTGTTACCCATTTTCCTCCAGGAATTGAGTACTGGCCTGATTAGACTCGCTTTAAAAGACAGCATTGTCTAAACACCAGACATGTTAATTGCCATCAGAAAGATTGCCTCAGGGGAAAATGGTTTAATGTAACGAATACCCCTAACCACGAATCTAGCCATGTGTTTCCCTACATTAGCTCAACATTTTATTTTATCTGCTTCAGTTTATTTCCACTTCAGGCTAGAGAATTAGGCCTACTTGCTGCTGTCCCAGTATGTGTGCTGGTTGTGTATCACACTCTGCTGACAGCAGACTTGCATGCTCCTTTTTTCCTTCCCGAGACTAACATGCTTAATACTAAACAGTACATCATGAAAATATATAAAATAATCCCAGCCTTCTATGGATGAATTCCATCTGATTGTTTTCTTTGGTCTTCTTGTGGTTTTACTATCAAGTCTAGGTTTGCTCCGAAATGTAGCTAAAACAGCCGGTTGCTTTTGACAATAAACTCCTGACAAAGGAAAGAGGAGAGAGAGAGATCAGTAAAAAACTGCAGCCAAATTTCTCTCTAGCTGATGCCATCAGTGCCAGTGAGTAAACCGCACTACTCTGTATATTGTAATTCAGAATCTCCTAAGCAATGGGCCAGCCACTATCCTAACTCTTTTGAAGGAGTTTATTACAGTTGTCTTAGCTTTTGTTCCGTTTTATTTCTTGCTGATTCTTTCCTTTCCAGTCTCCTTCAACTATACTGTATATATTCTAATATGGAGTACCAAACAGAGGTATGCACCATTACATAAACTTTCAACCCTTCTTGATAAACATCTAGAAGGTTGAGGAGGTGACTGGAAATAAGCTATCTCTATATAAAATACATATGTATGCAAAAATAACATTATATGTGTGTTGTGTTATATATATGTTAGCTACAATTATGCACCAGCAGCATGGTGTCCTCCAAGCTTAATCTGGAACATATTAATCTGGAATCAGGAATTATTTTTTAGAGAGAGAAAGTGTCATTGCTGAATGACAGCCTAATTGCTTTCTGAAGAACCTAAACATTAACTAAAAATCCCCACACCAAATGACAGTTAAACAAAACTCTGGTTAGCCAGTGAAACTTGAAATGAGCTCACATCTAAATCATCATGTTACAGTTTAATTCAAATGTACATTAAAACCCTATTCCAGAAAAGCATTTAAGTATATGTTGCAGTCAATGGGATTACCTGTACATTAAAATTTAAGTGTATGTTTAAATACGCTGGTGTACTGGATTACCCTATATTCTATTTTCTCTTGTGTTGGCCAAAATTTAGCCTTTATCTCTCTACCTTTCATTTCCATTCCCTTCCTATTTCCTCTCACTGGAGATTAGTAGCTTTCAATTAAACTCAGTTTGAATTTTTCTCTAGGGTAGGCATATTTCGTCATATGCAAAACCTCCCATTTCTCTGCTGGTCTTGCTGCTGTGTGTCTCACATCAGTGTTCACTGAGCTAGTGATCAGCATTGTTAGCTGACTCGTACTGCTTGTATTGTATTGTAAGGTCTTCCCTGTCTGTGCTCCTGCTCCTGAGTGCTCCCGCAACAGCTCAGCTCCATACTGCTTTGGCCACTGCCCTCTCTTTTTGGGGCTAGCTACTGAGCGCTTTCAGCATTGCTCTTGCTGTTGTCTGTTGTTCTGCTATCTTTTCTGTTCCTTGCTGGTACATTTCTGTTTAATGAAGAAGAAAAGGTTTAAAGCATTTAACAGTCAGACCCCCTGTAAGGGGTGAGAGCTACTTCTATGCTAACCAGCTATCCATGGTGAGACATTTTAGTTTATGACCAAACTGCATGAAGATTTTAGAAACTTACATGACTGCCCTAGGAATCTCTGAATCTTTGGATTGCTGCCATTCTATAAATGCCCTATTGCTTCATATGTTCATTTGCTCATCATGTTTTTGAATATTTCCACCTCATTTCCATTTTTTTCACAAGACACATAGACTTTCTTTTACAAGATATCAAAATCAGGCAAAAAAGTAAAGCATGGAAATGAAGCTTCTAGAAATCCTGGGAAATTTTATTTGAGATCCTCAGATTCCTTTCTGTGTGTACTTATTAAAAATAGTGTAAACCTTGAAAATATATTTTTTTTTTAAACCAATGAACCACCTCAGTAAATAAATTAAATTTACATCACAAAGTCAGAAAAGATAAAGTTTAGTAAGACACATTAAGCCTGCCAGTAAAAAGCTGACCTCTAAAGAATTTATGAAAAAATGTTCAATAACTCCAGCCCAGGAGAAAGTCTTCCACGATTGCCTTTGGGAGAAAACCATGTCAACTTAATACACAATACTGAGGTGATGAAGTGGGACAGGGGTAAAACAGTGTACAGAATCCTGAAGTTACTACCTTAGTACTTACTGTAGGTCATTTGTGTTATCTGACACATGGAAGTTGTCTGCCAGAAGGAAACATCAAGTGAAAAAAAGAAAGAACAATGAGTCTGTTTAAATTGAGCTACTGGAGTTCATGACCCATATACTGTTTTTGAAAAAAGTAGTTCTGCTCTATGAACGAGCTGCATTTCACACTGTTTCAAGGACAGGCAAGGAAGATAATATGACAGCTATATTAAGGTTGCCTTCAGTTTCCATTGCCTTCAGCAGAGGACATCAGCCTGGGAAAGTCCAGCATCAATCCTGCCACGAGTTTCCCCTTGATTAAAGAGCTCTTTTTTATAAAGGGAACAAGGAGCAAGTCTGAGAATGGCATTTGTCACAGCTAACTTTAAGGGCTACAATGCAGGTTTCTACATCTGGGCTGGTCATGTAGGCTTCCATCACAGTCAACAGAATTTTTATTAGTATATTCAGTGGAGTTTAGGGTAGGATTCATGTGACAAAACAGAGGTGTCTACTTTAAGCTGAAATAAATTGTATCCTGTTGGGTGGAAGTTCTGTGAAGCCTGAGAGTGCGTTGCTCAGATGTAAGCACCTGTGTTGCAAACACTCACATTCAGTCAGATGTTAGCCATCCCAGTTGACACTGAGAGAATCTGGGAGCTTTCAAAAGAGAATACTGTGTAATATGTTGTCAAATCCTGGTAGGGAGTAATTGAAGAAAGAAAGAGTGTACAAAATGTAGCATTTCACCAGTGATTCAAAGATGACAAAGATCCATAAGAGACTGGAGGCATAAGTAAGGAACTGTCCTTGGCCAAGAACAGAGCCAGCTCAAAGTGAAAAACAAACAAAATCAAATAAACCAACCTGACAAAGTTGCAGGAAAGCAATACATCAAGATTCCTTTTAATCATATTAGACAGATAGCATCATCATCATTAATTGAGGGGCAAAGGAGCAAAGCAGTTCCTGATGGAAGACAGAATAGGCATGCATGAACAGAAGAATTCTCAGTTAGGGAAGAAGGATTACAAAATGAAGAACAGACACAGATAGAAAGGCTGTTGACATAAATACCATAGGAGGTGGACGTTTTGGGCTTGAGAGAGTTTACAAATGTCCTCCATCATCCTACTCTTCACCTTTGTACTTGCTCCATACTCATTTTGGCTTCACCATGAGGGGTAATACGTTTTCTTTCTCACACTGCAATTGGAATCTATGGCAAATTGATGACTGTACACTTCAGTATCTTCCATTCCTTCTAAGGAAAATATCACAGGAGACACATGGAATATTGTCCGTGTTTGAAGCAAACATCTGATTAGTTTGGGAGTGCTGCTCTGTGTAGACAAGAAGTTTTCTCCATGTGTAGAAGTTTTCTCTATTTGCGTAGAGTGAAAGGTTACTACTAGATAGACATTTTAATGCAGAAAAAGGAATGAGAGGAATGAGTAGTGACCAGTTTTTTTGAGTGGCACTTTTAGTTTTCTACCACTACATATTTTAAATTATATTTAAAATTCAGAGATCTAGGAAGGAGAGAAATATGATGCAATGGCATCTTTATGTAGAAGTAAATCTCATAACACAAGTTGCATTAACCTCAAAGACTCTCCTAGTTGTATCTGACAGAAAGATATGTTTCAGAAGCAGTAGATCAAAGCGATGCAACCACTGCCAGACTTTTGCCTTGCTTTCAAGGTGCTTCACCAGGGCAGACAGTATGGAAGAGAAGGAGCTGATTCAGATCTATCTAATCTCTCAACTTCTCCCCTTGGCAATTTCCTTGCATTAAAGGGATCCCTGAGTAGCAACAGGATACACAAACCTGTCTGCAATGTCATGCAGAAAATATAATTTCAAACAATGTGTAATGAAATAGTTGAAACAAAGAAAATCAGGATTTTAGCATAAATCTGCATATAGTGCAGAACATCACAGGGCCTCAACAGGGAATAAAAAATAAAGGTGATGTAACAGCTAATTCTGGAGGTCATCTCCAAGCATGTGGAGGAAAAGGTTATTAGGAGTAGTCAACATGGATTTGCCAAGGGGAAACCATGCTTGACCAATCTGAAGCTTTCTATGATGGTGTGACTAGCTGGGTAGATGAGGGAAGAGCAGTGAATGTTGTCTACCTCGACTTCAGCAAGGCTTTTGACACTGTCTCCCATAACATCCTCATAGCTAAACTCAGGAAATGTAGGTCAGATGAGTGGATAGAGAGGTGAATTGAGAACTGGCCAAGCAACAAAGCTCAAAAGGTTGTGATCAGCAGCACAGAGTCCAGTTGGAGGCCTGTAGCTAGTGGTGTTCCCCAGGGGTCAGCACTGGATCCAGTCTTGTTCAACATATTCATCAATGACTTGGATGATCATATATGGAGTGTGCCCTCAGCAAGTTTCCTGATGATACAAAACTGGGAGGAGTGGCTGACACACCAGAAGGCTGTGCTGTCATTCAGCGAGACCTGAGCAGACTGGAGAGTTGGACAGAAGGGAACCTAATGAAGTTCAGCAAGGGCAAGTGTAGGGCCCTGCTCCTGGGGAGGGATAACCAGTGCAGGTTAGGGGTTGACCCGTTGAAAAGCAGCTCTGTGGAGAGGGATCTTGGGGTCTTGGTGGACAGCACATTAACCATGAGCCAGTAGTATGCTCTTGTGGCCAAGAAGGCCATTGGTATCCTGAGTTGCATTAAGAAGAGTGTGACCAGTAGGTCGAGGAATGTTCTCCTCCCTATCTACTCTGCTCTAATGAGACCACATGTGGAGAACTGTGTCCAGTTCTGGGCTCCTCACCTCAAGAGAGACAGGGAACTACTGGAGAGAGTCCAACAGAGGGCTACAAAGATGATTAAGGGACTGGCGCATTTGTCTTATGAGAAAAGGCTGAGAGACCAAGGTCTGTTTGTCCTGGAGAAGAGACGGCTGAGAGGGGAATTTATCAATGCTTATAATTATCTAAATACCAGGTGTCCAGAGGATAGAGTCAGTCTTTTTTCAGTGGTGTCCAGTAATAGGACAGGGGCCAACGGGCACATATTGTAACATAGGAAGTTCCATCTCAACATAAGGAAAAACTCCTTTAGTGTGAGGATATCGGAGCACTGGAACAGGCTGCCTGGAGAGGTTGTGGAGTCTCCTTCTTTGGAGACCTACCTGGACCTGTTCCTGTGCAACCTGATCTAGGCAAAGCTGCTTTAGGAGGGAGGATGAGCTAGATGCTCTACAGAGGTCCCTTCCAACCCCTTCTATTCTGTGATTCTGTGAAATTAACTTGTTTGGACTTTCCTAGAGCCATTTCCTTTCCCCTCTGCAATTCCAGTCAGGCACAAGCTAAAAGGCTACAGACCAACAATTAGGCATGTGATTGATTTAACTGGAAGATGTTAGCTTAAGACTTTAGAAAACTTGAGACATGGAAAAAATAGAGACAGAAACTTTTGGACCTTATTTTTAAAAAGTTTTGCTGGTTCTTTATTTCTGGTGCAATTTTTAGGATTTTACAGAACAGTTTGATTTATTGTCATTTTTTCAAGCTTTAGCATTTTACCATTTTCCATTCAACTCACTAAGTAGTAAAATGCACAATTGAATACTAAAATGTAAACTTTCTTCCTCATAGTCTTTTAAGAAATTTTAACCTATTTTAATAATAAAGATTCAAAATCAGATATTTCATGACCAATAATAGAAATTAATAGTATAACTCATGACTAATGTATTACAATCCTCTGTTTCACTTTTGGCTCCATATTATGACTACTCTAAGTGGGTAACTTAGGATCAAAGTTAATATTTAAAAGTAACTCAGCTATAAACAGAGAGGAAAAAATCTCTCTTATGGTGTGTGAGCACCAAATTTATGTTTACCTCTCACCAGCACTTAATTTGTGTTGATTCAAAAAGTTTTTGTTATGCACATTTGGGAATATGACTTTCAGAATAAAATATGGAGGAGGTAAGTTGTTGAAAACCAAAATAAAAGGAGAACCTAAGAAATATGCAGCAAGATGTTAGTGAAAAAGCACATCTATGAACTATTCACACAACAGCTTCTAGCTTTGTACTGGATCTGTGATGATTTTCCACTCCAGGCTGCTTTACCTCTAAAGTACAAAATGCATGTGAGCAAAATGCTACTGTAGGAAGTCTTCCCATTATAGATGGAATTACTCACATCACTTTCATGATCTATTTGCATTCTTCATGAATCAGTCTGTATTTCATTATTCTATAAAGTATATATGGTTCCATTCCTTATCCTTAAACATTTCCACTTCATATACATGTATGTCTAGAATTATTGTTCTGGACATGCACGATGTTCAAAAAGAACATTTGAAGGCAAAAATTCATGCCGAAATATGAGTATATAAATCTTCATGGTTTGTACATGATCCAAAGAGTGACTATCTTCATGTGGATAATGGCAGGAAAAAAAAATTTGCTCCATGTGAGGTGACAGCTTAGCAAAAAGAGAATGAAAAACTGAAGTCCATATATTTTACAAACAGCAACAGAACAAAGATGTATTTTTTAGGAGAAAAAATCTACACAGTTCATTCTTGATTCTGTATCTGTAAATTAAAGATACTAGTATTTCTTAAATATCACTTAACTTTGTGTCATTCTAGATATCTTGAAGATAACAGCTACAGTTTCTAAAGTCAAGAGTCAAATACTCATCAGACTTTTAAGATATGAGCGATTTCATGTATGTAAGTCACTCATTATTTGTGTGGAGTACAGCTGTTGCCTGAATTTGTTTCTCCAGTATAAGAGCTATTTCTCCCTAAATAATTTAGGGAAAATAAGCTGATATGAGATTTCTTGATATGTGGGATGTATTGACTAAGTAAGTTGATATGAAATTTGACATTTTCTTTTTATGTTCTGACAGAATGAAATATTTTATTTTTTTTTACATCCAAGGAGACTACATTTTAGAGAAGAAAATTTCTGAAGACAAATAAGGTGGTTTTTGTTGAATCACATGAAACATTCTGTGGCATTCTGTCGATTTCAAACTACAGGACATACAGTTTTAGATCCAGTCCCAGCTATCTGTAGCATTTATTATGCCCATATGTAAACACTCAAAAAGAGAACTGACAAGATTCAGGGGAAAACTGCCAAGTTATATAAAACTTAAAATGACAAACTGTTGACATACTCTACAATTAGGGTTCAGATTGTCCCTGGCAATTGAACTTGTGCAATGGAAGGACTTGGGGAAGGGAAAGAGTACAAATATTCACATATGTGAGCTCCATACAAGAACCAGAGAAACAGTAGTCTCAGCAGATGCTTTGTCTGGAAGGTTTTCTGTGATGCTACTAATACCTAAAAGGAACTAGGACAGGATGGGATATGGTGCTGCTTTCTCTGTGCTTCTCTCCTACCAATGCACTTGTTGAAAAAGTGGACTAGATGAATTAGAGGAACTTGCTTAGCATATTTCCATTGTGCATAACCTCTGTATATCCAACCAGAAGACTTTTTATATTCTAGCGTATACATAATTGTGCCACCTCCATCTTTTTTCCATGAAATAATTTTCTTGATCTCTACTCCCAGGTCTTTCTCTACATGTTAATGATTGCTGTAGGCTCATACAGAAGCTAGCTGATTTTTTTTGTCTGCCCTAAAACATGGCAAAAGACCAAATTCATTAACTTGTCAATATGAACCTTCCCTGTCACACATGCTGCACAATGTAAGCTTTCCAAGGCAGACAGAATTTTTTTCCGATTTATAAACATTTTGAACATCATGAGTGCATTCTAACTTTAATAAATCTTATAATAATTATGTATCCTTACAGTAAATGAATGAGTCTGGCAGCTCATGGATGCAAGATGAAAAAAGTCTTCCACAAGGATTTAGTTACTTCCACTGATTCCTATCTAAATGTGTATCATACCTTCCATGAAAATTTGTAAATCCACTATTTTCTCATTTAGATCCCCCCTCGGTCATGACAACACTACCATCTGGCAAAGATTAAAGAAAAGGTAAGCTAAAACAAATGATTTTCTGCTGAGCTTTATGTTTTAGGTTACCTCGCCCTCCCACCCTTGAGGCAATTCTGTATCTGCTCCATTTGTCCCAGCAGTCTCTCTTATATGCAATTCTTGCGCACACAAGGAAATGTTAAAGAACAGTATTTTGCTTTAATACATTACATTTCAACAGTGTTTGCTCTTATGGGATTTAAACAGTTTATTTTCTAAAACATATTGCTTAAAGTTGTGGAGGTTTTTTTCTGGTGGATTTTCCTTCACAATCAAGGCACAACTTTCTCAGTAGATATCTGGGGTCAATGCTCTGTTGCTAGTCAATGGGGATTACTGGCTCTTTATCGTGCTGGATTATAAGAAACCTTGTGGAATCAGCTGCAATTTGGGACCCTGGAGTCAGTCCCACCATTTCTTCTGCTTCATTGCTTAGTTGTCTGGTTGCAACACTATTTTCAATTTTTTTGTGTTTCAGAAACATTTTCAAACTGCTGTCAGACTGGATACAGGAACCACAGCTGAGCACTATTATCCTGGTATGAAAATAATATTTCAGGGTTTTTGGCAATTGTTCAGGTTGCATGCTTTAGAATAAAATAAAATTTCCTTACTGTTATAGCTACTCTTGGAGACAGAATAAAGGGGTGGACTGGGAGTCTCCTTTTGCTCCCTCTTGAACTTCCTTTCTCAGCTTCATGGATCAGGGGAGTGCTGCACACTTGAGATGACTAAAGACAGCTAGAAGTCTTGAAGTTATTTCAAGAAACAGTTCTTGAACTCTCTTTTTGAACTGTAACAGTTAACATAAAACAGAAAATTTCCCTCTGTATTCAGAAATGTGCAAGCATCATCGTTTGGAAGCTAACGGTTATAGCTGACCACTTGGTGAAAAATTAGCAACCTGTCAGATGTCTGGATCTTCAGTTTATGGTATGTGGGATTGAGCTAGCAGAAGTCTAAAAGATTTACTACACAGGGATGGGCAATTCTACCATCTGCCATACTATTTTATTATTTACCAAACACATCTCCCTGTAACAGTTACCATCAACAAAGATTTCTTTATATCATATTCTGAGGACAACAGTGATATAAGATGTCTTATTTAATGACTGTGACATTCCTGGCTTCATGGTAGAGCCAAAGCTGCTCCTCTGGACATGTGTGCAGTCTATCAAGGAGATCTTGGTCTTACAAGGTAATCCCATTTTGTAACTTCTCACCTGTGCAGGCATGCATCATGGTGATTTACTGGGAAAATGTTAATTTAGGGTTCTCAGAGCATGTGTATATGTTCGAAACATGACTGAGAGACCAGTGTCTTGCTATCAAAATGAAGTCACAACTGGGTCATGGTTATGCACCAGCATTTAAGTAGGACAGAGTTACTCTATCAGAATAAAAATAGAACAGAAGATAACATGTAGTAAGTACCAGCAATTGGTATTGGGAATATTGTAAGAGCAGTTTTGAAATATTTATTCAAAATAGAGATGCATCAACACAAATACTATAATGAATTACTGATTAAGAAATATAGTTATTGATTTTTTTTAGAGCAGAAATTAAATCTCAAAGTAAGAAAATACTATATAAATGTAAATACAAAATAGAGCATTCACACAAAGCTGATTCATTTTGATTTATACTGAAACAAACTCTAATGTGAATAAATCCCTAGATTATAGGATCTGAACACCTAGGTCTCTAGAACCAGGTATACGCTGTTTACTGTTTGTCCTGCCCAGTTTCAGTCTACCTCTTACAATAATTTTTAGAAAAACTCAACAAATACTTTATTTATAATTCTTTATCATTTAAATGATAAGACTATTTCTCTAATTCCAGGCCATTGTGATTCAGATGATTGTAGTTTCAGGTGATCTGAGTCTCTAGCTTCCCATATGAGCTGACATTTCAGGCTAGCTTTGTCCTATCCTTGTCCCTGGAAAGGTACCTGATCGCTGAGGCTGGGATGGGTGCCTGTCTGCCCTGCTCCTTGACTGGAAGAGTGGGATGGGACAGTCTGCCTGGTACTGCCCTGCCTTGCCACCCTGGGGAGCTCTTGCAACTTCTAGTCCCCAGAAGCCCTATCCCACACAACACCCTGACATGATGATATTAACATGGGCAATTTTCATTGTTTCAGCATATTTCCATCTTTCTTCTGATGATCTTAGATTTATGCTCAAAATGGGAGTCTTTAGGAACACCCTCTCTGGGAAAGACCATATCAAGGACCAAGCAGCTGTGGGGTGGAGGAATGTATCAACAGCACAGCGTGATGCAGTTCTGTGACAGCAGAAAGGGTATGAGAGCATCTAACTTGTCTCATCAGTTTATGTCTTCATAGATATCGTTGAAGGCTAAAACAATGTAGAAAAAGTATCTACTCAGTTTTCCCAATGTCAATTTTGATAATCTGCTTTTAATCCCAACAGATTTTTTTTCTAAGAAACTCCAATTTCTAATCCAGGAATTCCCCATCCATCTGTCCAAATATATTTCTGTTCACACAGTGATAAAATTTTCTCAGTATATAATCTACACATCCTTTACTGTTTTTAAACCAGTTGCCCTTATCCTACTTGAAATTAGCTCCTTTGACAAGTCTGGTGTTTCTACTGATGGCTAACATTCATTTTGCCTTACTACAATGCATCCAGAATGACAAACAAAGCTCCAAGTCCTGTGCCAGAAGTCCATAAAACTGGCCACTTATAAGTTAAAATAATAATATGTAGGGATTTTACAAAATACTGCTTTTCCACGCAGGCAATAAGAGAAGAAGCATGAGGAAGGAACTTAAGTAATTAAAATGGACAGTGTTTTCTGATTCATCTTCCTGCTGGAAGACAAAATTTGCTTACCTTGATGGAGATCACATCAGTTCTTAAATCACTGTTTAAATAAAAATCTAATGGACAGAATCATTTAACTACATACTAAGATCTTTACCAGACAGTTTCTCCATGTCTCTGGAGCTCAAGTATTACCCTTGACTCTAAGACTACTGCCAGATATGCAGCTTATTAAAGTGAGAAGAAGGGCAAACAGGCAGTGCAAAATATCAGGGAGAAAAAAATCTCATCTATAGGGCCAGCACATGTTCCCAATATATCTTATATTTCCTTTTTTTTACTTTGAGAAGTTCTGTGCATTTTCAGATGAGCTTCCTGGTTGCTTTGCTATTGAAAATTTTTCTTCTTTGTGTTCCTGCCAACAGAACCATTTTCTTTCTCAAATTTCTTCATCCTCCCTCCTTACTCTTTTCACAACTTCAGTGTGACAAACATCACTAACCCCATTAGAAAAGACGCAAACTTTTTCAATAGAAGATTTCCAGTGGAGTGGAACATTTTAATTGCAATTTTACAATCCTTAGAACTTTGAGTTTATCAAGATAATTTACCATTCTCTTACTTCTTTGACTATGTTCTTTTGTGCTTCAGCATAAATATTTCCTGCACATTATTACTTTATTCCTATGACTATATAGTCAAAGTGAGTCCTTTTGACCACCATATAAATCATGTATTTAAAATTATTGCAGTCTTTCTCATTAATATAATTCTTTCTGTTTAGATTGTCAGTCACCTACCTTTAGCTCAGCTGATGCATGATTGCACACTGCAGTATCTTTCCTCACTCTTAATTGGACGGTCTATGAAACTAACCAATAACATGTAAATTGCAAAAATATGAACTTTATGCAGGAGATACTCTGTGATATTAAGTCTAGTGAATATTGTATGTATTAGTTCTACTGCTCTGCTTGAAAGTAGAGATGAAATATTCCACTGCTCATTTATTTTAAAGTAGGAAAGTTTCTGAAGTTAGATGAAAACACTTCAAAATTTTGATTAAAGAACTATTAATGATTTTTCTTAATATTTTTTCATTTCTTGCATTAGATAAACTCTTACAGGCAAAATCTACAAATGATGTAATCTAAAATGCATTCTTTGTCTTGACTAGAAACAGTGTTTATATCAGCCAAAGACTTGGCTTGTATCTTTGGAAATCCCCATACTGGCAGAACAATCAGTCCCTCAAGAACTTTGAAACAACTACTCCTCTTTATTGATTCTTCAGCATTTCTGTTTAATGTTTTCTTTGCCTCTCTGTAGTACCTCAGTAGGATGGCTTCTGTGACAGTTGTCCAGTCTTCACAGGGGATGGCCACAAACGCCTCTTCCTTCAGATATTCTGACTTGTAATTGAAGCACAGAATCACAGAATTGCTTAGTTTGGAAGAAACATCTTGAGAACTTCTAGTCTAGCTCACGTGTGCTCAAGCAGAGTTACCTTGAGCAGGCTACCTAGGACCTTACCCCATTGTATTTTAATAACTCTATGAATGGAGACTCCATGACCTCACTGGGCAAACAGTTTCAGCATTTTTTACTGTGAATATTTTACACTCTCACTGGCATTTTTTTTTTCTTGTTTTCAGATGGATTTACATGTTTTCTAATCTGTTGCTCTTGCCTCTTGTGCTGTCACTGGACACCACTCCTTCGTTCCCCTCCCATCAGGTATTTATACACACTGATAAGTTCCCCCCAACCCTTCTCTTCTTTGGGCTGAACAGTCCCAGCTCTCTCAGCCTCTCCTCATATGAAAGATGCTTTACTTCCTTAGTCATCTTCATGGCCTTTTCCCAAGCTGCTAATTTTCTTGTCCACAGTTACAACGCCTGCCTGAAAAAGAACTTCCTATTTGTTTACTTTTTGGAATGAAAACTTAAACATGTTTTTGCTTTTTTTTTTCCCCTGTAGTTGGCTCCTTGTTTAATGTTTAGGCTTTTTTTTAAGTTTATAATAAAACCCTTCAAGCATAGACAACTATTTGCATGAAAGAATATTAAAAGCACTATAGGTAAAATACTGTCCAGAGGTACACAGTACATAACCAGATGCTGCCAGATTTTCATTTCTCAAGCTAAAAAGTAAAATTATATTTTCTTCTCATTAACCATCTGATTACAACCTTACTCTATCAAATGCCACATGCAACTGGCGATTTTATGAACTTGATGTCTTTATGATGTTTTACAGCTAAGCGCACTCTTCAGGAAAAGGAGGAAAGAAGGTGTTTTAAAAGCCTTGAACAGTGTTTTATCTTCCCTGAAGCAGCCCAATCTTAATTAAACCTACTTAATTTAATTAAAACTATTATTCAAGCTTGTTATCTTGCAATGGAGTTAAGATGGAATGTACCTCTCTTTTTTTTCTCTTTTCTTCAAAATTAACTACTGTACTTGGGTTATGCTGATCAGATAACTGAGCACTATGCCCAGCTATTGTGAGATCAGCACTGTGGGATTCATTAGGGATGTACCATATTTCTGCTGGAAAAGAAATTATTGCATGCCTTGAAATACAGTGGCATCGAGAATAAATGCTTGGCACAGCATGACTCCCACAGATTTAGAGAGCTATGTGAGCTGTAAGTTGGTCATGTTCTGTTCAGACTGGCCACTGGAGAACAGCCTGTTCTGCACAGTGGGCTGCCCATCACCATCAGTTAGAAATCTCTAATAATGGGCTGATACCAAGGCAGCATAATCAGAAGAGAACAGCTGCTGGCTCTGTTGCCAGTTTCTACAGATCCTCCTTGTTTCTTCATCAGGTTTTGGGTATTAAGAATTGTGCATAGGCAAAAACTTAGCATAGGAAATTACACAGTGACATTTAAGTTTACTTGTCAGAAATGGGTGATTTTGTTCTGTCAAAACAGAAGCATGTGCAATAATCATTAGCAGGCAATATCTATTCTCTAGCTAAGTAGGCTTCCTAATACATATTCTGCTGGATCAAGGGTCACTACTGCAAACTCCATTTGAAAAGCACTGTCTTTGCTGGGTAAGTCATTGTAACTGGAGATGTATATAAATACTGGTAACTGTCTCAGTGTTTTCCTGGGGTCTTGGGAAAGACTTCAAGCAGTGAGATTTCAATGCCCTTTTTTAGGAGGGTGTTGTGGTTTAAGGT
>VYZX01010384.1:0-65596 GCA_013401335.1 Brachypteracias leptosomus
AGCTGGGATTCAGGCATCAGGAGCACCACCTTTACCTGTGCCCAGGCCTTTGAGCCCCCACTGACCACCCCTTGTGCCAACCCCAACTCCCAGCAGCCATGTAGGTGGCTCCCTAATGCACAAAAGCAAAATCTGTCTCTAAAATTAAGCTCCTGCATTAGCTATGCATGGTATAGCTCATTAAAAATGGATCCTCCTTTCAAGCCCTGACAGAGGAGCAGGGAAATATATTGCTCAATAGGCAGAAAGCACTGAAATAAACCACCCATTATCTGCATGTCTATGTCCTCCTCTGGATGGAGGCTGCAAATACTCCTTTACCTGTGGGGGATCCACGCTTGTTGTAGACCAGGCAGCTTCCAAATGTGTTCCTGAACACCAGTGGGTAGCACTTGAGCCAGCACTGTGGAGAGGAGAAGGAAAAGGCACTGCCTGATGTGCTGCAATAGGATTAAGCTGCTTTCCAAGCTCAATTAGCTGACTCACTGCTTACATTTGCTCCCAAGAAAGCATCAAAGCCATGCATGGGATGCAAGGCAAATACCCACCCTACTCCAAGGAGGGGCTCTGCAAAGGTGCAGGGATGGGGATGTGAGCTGGGCACACAACAAGCAGAGCTGGCTTCTCCAAGAGATTTGGTTTGTAGCAATGACTGGGGCACCAAATAGGTATCACTATCATCACTCTGCCTTCCTACCCTACACTCAGGACCAGCTTCCCAGCCTCCTGCAAGGCAGGAGAGCATCATCTAGAGAGAGGGGGGAAATGCTGATGCTCAAAAATCAGTCACCATGTGGATGGGGGAGCTCAGAGTCCAACCCAGATCTTCCCAGTCCAGCTGAATTCCTGGAGCCAGGCACTCTGGTCTAGAAAATTCCTTCTGCTGTTCCTGTTCCAGAACCAGAGCTGCCCAAACCATTTGCTTCCAGGAGTCAGAGATCCAGGTCATGGTGATATTGTCAGGATACCTCCCCTTCCAATATTAATATGTCAGGTTAAGATAAATCATGTAAAGACACCAGGTATTGACCCATTCCAGCAATGGCTATTGAAAGAGGTTTATAGCTCTGTGAAGCATCCCCAAAATGCAGAAAGCATTAGAAAATCATTCACTATTAATTATTTAAACACCATTTTTTTCCTGTCATTGTGTAAGGCTGCAACTCTTTTGCTGCTTAGGCTGAAAAAAACCTGACCAAGTCTGTGTGTTCCCAACAAAGCAGCCCAGAAACACGGGGGGGGTTTAATAAGGCTCCCAAAACACAATGCACAAGGTGAAGCAAAGCCTGTGGCTGGGCTGAGACCCACCTCTCAAGCCATGTCTTCAAGTCATTGTTTAGCAAGGGCAGCAGCTCTGGTGCTGAGAGACCTTCTCTGGGCCTTTGTGGGCACCCTGCAAAGGGCTGAAGGGACCTCACTGGAGTTTTGGCAGCTTCCAGAGTGAAAGGAAGGTCATGAGAGGCTCTCCTGACCAAGGATGAATGCTCCTTCAGCTGCCCACATCCTACCTCTGTCATCTTATTCGTGTTTTAATCGACATTTGCACTGAATAAATGTTTTCTCTCTGCCCAAGAATAAGCCCAGACCAGTGTCTGTGCCACACACAACCTTCAGAGACATTCCAGTGTCTGCAAGCTGTTTGAGGAAGGCACAGGGAAAGATGAAAGAGAACGTGAATGAGAAGAGTGGTGCCAAACCTGTGTGCAGCACTCACCTTCTGCCCTGAGCTCCAGGCAGCTCCTCAGCTGCTTCTTGGCATCTGTAAACTTCTTCTGAGGCATTAAAAATGAAACAAATAAAGGTTAGTGGGGTTTAATGATCCCATTGCTCTCACATCTCCTCTCCAGGAGTGGGTTTCACATTGAGGAATGTCCTTCTTGCAGCACAGAGGGGAAGGGGGTCTGGAGCTCCCAGTGACTCTGTTTGGGTACCATTACATTTAAATAAATCTCACTTAGGACAGGGATCACCAGCACTCACTGCCCAGGATGATTTCCTAGAGGGAACCTGACACATTTTGGCATTTCCCCCCCCATTCCTTTTGTTAGGCTGGAACCACTGACTCTGCAGGTTCATTAGCTTGGGTCTAGATGAAAGCCAAGCTCCCCTGGGACAGTCAGAGCAGAAAGTGCCATTGTAGGGCTGGGAACCCCTGTTCCAGTGACTTCAACCCTACCCCACAACTACAGACCAACTGGAAAAGACTTCAGAGCACCTCAGGAGTTATTTTGATTGCAGAGTGCATCATGGATTTCAGCTCTTTTACCCTAAATGTCCTATATTTCAGCTCTTTTACCCTTAATGTCCTGTATTTCAGCTCTTTTAGCATCCACGTGACAGAACAGCTTCTGGAAGGATTCCTCATGACCATCTCCCAACAATGCAGCCAAATGTCACAAAAAGTCAGTGAACACCCTGAAGACTCAAGTGCACATTGTGGAGACCAACAGTGGGAACTCCTGGGCTTAGTATCCACTATAAAGCATCCTAAAATGTCAGCACATTGCAAAGATTTTACTGTATTTTTTTTTAGCCTCTGGCTCACAGAATCACTGACTTCAAAAAAGAGAGATAAAGCAAGACCCAGCTCTTCCACATTGCATTTATTTCTAATAATAGCCCACCCTCATGCCAAAAGCTGGGAGGGGAGGTTTAGGAGCCTTCTGCTAGAGCTCTCTTCCAAAATTCCTCTCCTCCTGGGCTGGAATTTGCCACTTACAACAACCCTGAGGGCACAGGGCAGCTCAGTGGGGATGCACAAGGAGCAACCTCCTTGGTTTAGGGCCAGCTTTGGTCAAACCCAGCAGGGTGGATGCCCCAGAGAAGGAAACTCTGTCCCACCAGGAATGGAGCTTCAGATGATGAGGAGAGGTCCTGGGCACCAGAGTGCAGGGCTTTAGCCTGAGCTGTGTGTATCTGAAGAGACAAGTGGGACAAGAAAGGATGAGGAAGGTTAATCCCAGAGTTTCTTCCTTCTGTGAGAGGAGATTCTGTGTCTTCTGCCATTTGATGATGTCACTGATGGAAGAGAAAGCAGAGATGTAGTTGGTACCAACCTCAAATGAAGTGGAGCTGGGAGTTCTCTGTATGTACAACCACCAACACTTGATGAAAATAGAAAGTGTCACCACTGAAACAACAAACCTGCTAAAGTACCAGGCTTAGGAAGCAGAGAAGATCAATGCACTTGGGTAACAGATCTTCCAGAGTGCACAAACTGCCACCACAGCCACTCTGAATCCACCAGAACAAACGAAATACCTTCCAAAAGTAGGTTTGGTGAGGGTAGAAGTCATGGAAGAGGTTTAAGTAGAGGCCCCCTGGTGTGGGGCAGGGGGGACGGGCAGGGCACGGGGTATTTATAGCTGATTAGTGCAGGAATTAAACTGGGGCTGCAATGAGCTACACACCATGTAATGCTTTTAGGGAAGGTGAATCAGAGCCTGGAAATCCTCATGGGCAGCAGTGGTTCTCACGAGGAGAAACCAGTCACACCAGTAAGGATTTAGGCATTTTTACTGGAATATGGGCTGTAATAACAGTGATTAATTTAAAAGTTATTCTCATTGTAACGAAAAACTTAACTCCAAGCTTGCCCATGGCACCTGCTGATGCTTTAGGTATTTTTTTAATTCCAGAAGCAAGTCCCCTCAGCCTCCTCCTGTGATGAGATGGGTGAAGAGTCCAGCTTCTCAAGTGCCACTGACTTTCCTCTGCCTTTAACAAGCACCACGAGAGAGGCTCAGCCCAGCTGAGTGGTAGCCCTGCCTGGTGGCTGTCCTGTGGCAATCCATCCTCTCATTTAACTCGTCAGGAACACGCCCTCATCCTGTAAGAGACATCTCTTCATTATTTCAAATAATAATACCTCTGCCTCTAATGAGATTTGCTCCACTTGGAGGACACAGAATTAATTCCTTCAGGAAGAGGAGCTGGCACTGGCTGAGGCTCTGGGAAACTCCAGATGGGAGAGAACAAATATTCATAGAGAATTATTCTGGAGAGCACAGCTGATGTGCACTACGTGCTGCTAAAGAGAGCCCAGGATCAAGGTTCAGGTGCTTCTGAAGAGAGAAAATTAAAGCTGGTTAGTGCAGATGCTCGGGGCACTCATGGGACTGAAAAGGCATTAAATGCAGCCACAGCAGAGCAGTTTCATGCATTTTTCTGAAGAGAAACGAAGCAAAGTACATACACAAAGCCCTTCAGCAGGTGAGGGGCCAGGTAATAACTTCTCTTGTCCACTTTATGGAAAGCTGCAAATTCTGAGTCTCTCCAGCACAAGAATACAGCAGAAAATCTGCTGGGCAGACCAGTGAGAAGCACAGGGGAAAATACTACAGGAATATCCTTAATAAAACGTGTCCTTTAGTCTCTTGAATGATTGTTCTATTTTAATATGAAGGGGAAGAGTAAATTAGCTTTTTCTCTTGCTTGATGTGCTCCCATGTGAAAAAAACTCTAGACTTAAATCCTTCTCTTCTCCCTCCGAAGGGTTTGCTCCATGGGTTTGTCTTCGTTAGCCCTAGAGAGCAGTGACATCTTATTTTTGCATTCCTGGGGACTGCAGCAAATTGTCCCTCTTGGCTGTCATTGTTTCCTAGGGAAGCAACAATGGCCCCCATTTATCAGGGGCTGACACCACGAGTTGCACCCTGCAGCAGCCAAAGGGATGGGGGCAATAAAAGCCATTTACATAAACCCCCAGTGAAAAAAAATAAAATATAACCAGTTTGAAGGATGAAGCAGCTTTTCCAGACCCACAGTGACTTCTGCTTCTAAGCAGCAGCTCTGGAAGTGTTAACTAACTTCAGGAACATCTGATGGACTACGGGAAGGAATCAGGAGGCTGATGCTGCAGTGGAATTTCACCATTAAAGGGTTTCTGATAAACATCCAGTTTTGCAGAGCCACCAAAGCCTGGTGCAGCTGTTAGCACCTCAAAGAAGTATTGTGTTCCCTCCAACCATTCCCTGCTGTCAGCTTGTGTTTGGGGGGAATGACACTGGGACAGGCAACCCCAGCAGTGACTCCAGGAGTTGCTGCTGGTGGTATCAGTGTCCGGGTTGTCCTGGACAGCAGGTGACCCCCCCACCCCTCACCTCCCAGAGGCTGTTTGGGGGTGGGATGGTTGGATGGAGAGGACTCCTCCCCAGCAGGGCAGCCAACAGCCACTTGGCTTGTCTGAGAAAGGCCTGAACTTGTGTCCTCTGGCAGGAGCTGGGGGGTTTGCCTTGGCTCTTCCTCTGACGCCTGGGTCTGATAAGCCCCTTCCAGAGCCTGCTGTCTCCTGGGAATGCTGCAGGAAGAGACTGGCTGAGGTCATGGGGCTCCTCACTCCCTTTCCTTTCTGTTCCTGGCTGTTCCCGGTGACCGTGGCCCCCAGGAACATTTCTGTTCCCTTCCCTTGCTGGTTTGATCTCCGTGTGGCTGGAGGGGAAAGCAGGTTGACATGAAGCAGGGGCACAGAAGCAGCTCGTGGCTGCAGCCGGGAGCTGAGTTCATTTATTAGCTCAAGTGCTGGCAGAGCTCACCCTTGTTTCTCGGCCCCGCCACTGGCCACTGGCCTGGGTCCCAATGGCTGCAGGCAGTGGAAGAATAGCTGGTTTGTCAGCCCCCTTTATTCATGTGTGCTTGGAGAGAAGCAACAAGTAGAAGCAAATGCCTCTTCTTGCCCTGGTTCAGGAGGGCTGAGCCTGGCAGTGTGTGTGTGACTCGCATACGGCTCCTCTCTGAGGTGGCTCCTCTCACATTTCATCTCCTGCTCCACGGGTTGCCATGGATACCATCCTCAACTGCTGCTTTTGTAGGCCAGGAGATTTATGGCTGCATCCCGAAGGATTCTGCTCATCAGAGACATACGGGGGTTTGGGTTGGTTTTTTTCCCTTTTAATTTTTAAACAGGAGTGGAAACAAACCATCCCTGCAGCTCTCAAGATGTTTGTCACTCTCAAACCCTGTATTCTGCACCTTGTGGAGCTCTACCAGAGCTCAATCCCTCTTCTCAGAGCTCAACCCCCATTCATGCCAAGTTACTTATTTATAAGAACTGCATTAACCATAGACAGGCACTCCTAAGAGCCAAGGCCTGGCAGAAGTTAAGGCTCTGGAGCAGAACAGCCCCTCCTGCACCAGCCCTTGCTCTCATCTTGCTCATCCCAGCCGTGTCACACACAGACAGTTGGATTCAGCGGAGCCACAGCATAAACAGCCTCCTTGGAAACCCAACCCTGTGATTTATGGGTGTTTATCACAAGCACAGGAAGCCTGGGTGCTACAAGGCACACGAGCGTGGCCAAGGACCAGAGAAGAGCACGTCATTAATATCGACTGGGAGCAGCTCTAAATCAGCTCACAATAAACCTCCCGCTGAAGCAGACGGTCGGAAGCTCGGGGATAAACACCCTCCTCCACCTTCCTGGACACCATGAATCACACAGGATGCACATTGTCCTACCTTCCCTTGGATGGGTTCATTAGCAGGGCCTGGCGTGGTCCCAGTGGCTAGAGGAGATCTGGTCCTGCAACATCTCTGGGTGCTCCAGGAGCTGAAAGAGAGAATCTTGTCAGGGAGCCCTTTGGACTCCCCGAGGTAGCAGCCACGAGCTGCACAGAGGAGAAGCAGGAGCTGCTCCCCTCAAACCACCCCTGGTTTCCCTGCCAGCCAAGCAGGACCTCAGCTCTCCCCACATGGAAGTGGGCACCAGGGGTGGGATGCTCAGCTCTGCCTGCACACGTGGCGAGAGGGGGCTGAGGTGGCTGCAGAGCATGGGATTTACTGGGGTCAGGATGATCAGTGTGACCAGTTTTAAATTGCAGGATAAAAAAGGCCTGTCAGGTCACTTGGCAGGTGCATGAATATTTCTTGTGGTCTCTCCCTGTTTCCCCATGGATGTTTCACCTCTCCACGCTCCCCATCCCCTCTGCAGGGGAGCCTAGAAGCTGCCCCAGCAATGCTCCAGTTCCACTTGCCCCTACACTTTCCTCAGCAGCCTTCCAGGCAATTTTCCATCCATTACCCCCTAAATGAACATGAATAATGTTCACTGTTAATATTTCATGACGTGCAGCCTCACCCACTACTCTGCACCACGACACATCCAGGCACAAGAGGAAAAACCAACCATCAAGCACAATTTACACACCCTGCAGGTGTTTAAATTCCCCCAAAACAAGCAGGAACGTTGAATTTTGAGCTGGAGAGATGGCACAAGACCAAGGTCCACTGGTGGACGAGTGCTCCAAGCTCTCTGGAAAGCATTTCTGAGGGGTCAGGCTGTCTCTCTAAGCACTGGTGACATGTAGGCCACTGCACTTCCATTTGCACAGTGGCAGCACAGCTGCCCCAGTCACTGGGACACCAAAACCCTCAAATAAACTCTGATGTGGGAGCAGAGCTGGAATTGAGTGTATTTAAAGCTGGAATGGAGTATGTTTAGAGCTGGCATCCCTGTGACACAACCAGCAGCATGAACAGATGCTCACTTACTGCTATACCCTGGCTGGACCAAGACCTGGATCTGCCAAAAGATCCCATTCTTATTGAAAAATATATATGATAATAATGATATTCCATTAATATGTTGAGACGTATCTTTATTAACTTTATTATCTAACTTTATTAACTAATTATTAACTTCAAAAGAGCACATTTGCTCAAAAACCACATCAAATAACCATAATTAGGCTCCATCAAGCTCTCAGAGCACTCCCAGGAACTGCCCCAGCCAATTTCAGGCCATTTATTTTGGTGACATGCACCATCACACAGATATAGGGGCCCTATTTGCTTCCTAAACTCCTCCCAAAGTAACTTGTGGTAGCTTTGGAATATATTATTTCTCCTAAACCATTTCAGCACAGGAGTTTTGCAAGTTAATCTTTTATAATTCATTTTCTCTCCGTGGAATTTCAGGCATCAAAAAGCTATTCATAATATATTCTGTAAATACTCCAGTGGAGAGCCTTAATATTTCCAATAACTAACTAAATCATGAGTGGAAAGAAGAAGAAGGGATTTTCTAGAGCTCCACACCGAGGTTATCCAAGAGGCCTGGCTGTGATGGAGAAAGAAGTTTGTCCCTCTCCAGTGTTGGTGGTTCAGGGAACTGTAGATAGCTGAGGAATCTGCAGAATATTTTAAACTGGTGGCTTCTTTTGTTAAAAAATATCCTCCCAGCAGCCATTAATTTATCACCTCTCCCTGGGGTAGATGCAGCAAGGAGGAGTCTCACTGCTGCAGCTGAAAATTCTATATATCTACTTGTGCAGCAATATGCAAACTAGTCAGACACTTCACAAAAAAAACCCCAAAAATCAAATAGATGGGTTGGTAGGTGCAAGGCACCTCTAAAGATCCATTCAAAGAGGCTGCGTCCTGCCTGAGCAACTGAAAACTGGCTCTAGCTGCTCAAATCTCTGAGGAGCTGGGTTAGAAAGAGGGGGAACCCTTCTCAGCTCCTGCAGCCAAGGCAGCCCAGAAACCAGCCCCAGCCCTTGTCTGATTGGATTCCTCTGGGGGGTGCTGAGCAGGGAGGAATTTTTATGCATATCTGCATATACAAAAGGAGTATTTCTTCATCTCCGCGAAGTCCAAACAGACTGGGCTCATCAATTACCTCCTGGATAAGCACTCAGGGTTTGCATCCTTTTAAGGCATGCAGCCTGGAGCCTGCACCCCCACTTCCAAGGTACAATCTGCCACCAGGGGTGGATGCTGCTGCCTGATCCCAGCCAGACAACTGGCTCAGCACCAAGGCCGGGAACGTGCCAACAGATGGAAACAATTGCTTGCCTTTGGATCGGGAATGACACGTTCTGGGTGTGTGCACGACATCCCCCATCCATCATCCCAAACAGGTCATTACTGGGGCTTAAACTTCTTACCCAAGAGAGGATCCCCAGAGCCTCGTGTGGAGGGGAGGGAAGAGATTTACCCAGGAGGCTCTGCAGGGTTGTCTGAGCCACACTTCCAAGAAGTCCAGGGGTTCACGTGAGTGTTTGAAGGCCACCAGTGATGGGATTGACTGTTTCATGTCCATGCAAACCCTGAAATTGGTCCTTCTCTGTCTTCACATGAAGGCCAAGCAGGCAGGAGCACATCCAGCTCTAATGGACAAACCACCCACGGGGCTTCTTGGCAAGAGGAGGATTATGATGATGATGAAGGTCCTGTATAGACAATAAAGAGTCAACTCCCACCTCTGCAGGCAAGAAGAGTGTCCCAAAGGCAGATTTTCCACTGTATTTAGGTGCAGAGAAGCCCCACGTAGGCTTTAGGAGTGCATGATGCAGGGTAGATGTTTTCCAGCACCTGTCTGTGTCCTATCTGCAAGAAGATTACAGATGTCATCTACTGAGGTCACAGCCAAATCCTGCACCCAGCATTTCCATGTAAGAGAGAGAGGAGTGAGCTCATACCTAAGGATGGGACTGAGCCCCAAATCCACTAGGAAAAAGGATTTGCTGCCTGCCAAAAATAGCCCGAGTGCCTCGTCACCTCTGACAAGTGCCTCAGAGGGCACGGCATAGACCTGGGGTGCTGCTGGCAGAAGAGATCCTATTGCCCCTCAATAGATGGGTGTCTGGTCCCAGGTAGGTGGGCAGCTGCCTTCTCACAGCCCCGACACCAGTGGGGACCAGGGAACTGACCCTTCATTGTTTTCAGAATTGATTGCTTCAGTCCTGATCTAAATTGCAGCCCCTTCATGGCTAGTTGTTGATGAGCTCTTCCAGGCTACACAGCTCCTCAGCCACACTGCTCACAAGAGCTGCTCAAAGGAAAGGAGGAAAAGAAAAATATTCCAGTCCTTTAGAGCACGGGTTGCCAAAGCAATATGTGCAATATCTGCCTGGGTTGGGATGTTTGCAACCACGTAAAATAAAACCAGGTCAGACCCTCACCTGATTTTTGTCCATAGCCAACAGCCCCTGCTGCAGCCAAGGGCTCAGAGAGCAGCTCTGGTCTCTGCCTGCTAACCAGGCTCCTTAATTTATGCTCCTCCACAGCTTTTCTGCCTGTATCTTCTGTAAACTGCAAGGCCAGATGAAGAGATGACACTGGAGGAAGCCTGTTGTGATGAGTCCCAGCCAGCCCAGGAGCCAGCTGAGGAGAAACCAAAGCAGCTTGCTTCTCCTCCAACCAAAGCTGACCCACCAGCTGAAGAGACCACGGCCTCTAACCCAGTTTGGGGTGAAAAACCAGAAGTGGGCAATTGCATTTTCCAGCAGCCACTGCTCTGGCACAGGAGGAGTGTCTGTTGATGTGACTGGAGCTGGCAGAGCAGTTGTTGGGTGTGGACCACACAAAGAATACTTTCATTTTCTGGCATGGTACAGCGTTGCTGGAATACCACAGACCAAGGCTAATCAAGTGGGGTGATGGAACAGAATGATTTAATGCTGAGGTTTAATTGGTATGAACATTCTCCTGGGCTTGTTACTGTGTCTGTCTGGGAGGGCCAGGCCTTCAGCTGGGTCAACCATTGCTCAACTGCAGGCAGCTGAGGGGGGAAAGGGCACGAGGGTGCCCTTCACTTGCTCCCCACCCCGGGACTGCTCAGGGTGCAAGCTGGAGATGATTACACCAGTGTCCTGTGGCTGCTGCCACAGAGCTGGAATCACCAGGGCCACTCCTAACCCCTTGGCCCTGCCACAGCCAACCTGTGCTGCCCAGAGACCGTGTCATAGAGAGCAGGGCTGCCCCAGCTGCTCCACACCACAGACCAGCCTCCAACCATCAACCACTAAGTTGATCCTTTCGATTCCTTCACAATAAAGCTCATGATCTTCACTTTCTCCATGGGAAACTGCACTGGGATAAGCCACTCGGGTCTTAATAGCATGACACTTGTTCTGCAGTACATCAAAAGAGGTTCCCCCCAGTGCTCTCTGTCTGCACCCCCATGGAAGCTCTCCACGAGCCTCCCATCAGGAGACTGCTGCAGTCTCCAGGGATACAAACAAATCTATTTAAGGGCTCCCACAAAAATCACCCAGCAAAGCAGGGTTATATGAAGCCTGGTGACCTGGTCCTGCCAAGGGGATGGGCTTGCACTCCGGAGCATCTCCTTCCCTGGCCAGGATGGGTGATGGCAGCATTCTGTCATACTTCCATCTGCCTTGACACAGAGCCAGCAGCAAACAGGCCAGAGAGCCAAGAGCTTTCCTAGAAGAGCCCCAGAGCTTTCTGCCCAAGGGTACGTGGGATTTGTGCACAGGTTCAGCTCACCAAAGCTGGAACAGGACACGCAGCAGAGTGTCACAGCCTTTGGGGTCCTTCAGGTCAAGGCAGACATAACCCCCCCCACTCCAAAAGCCATTTAAACTTCACCAGCCACCTCTGCAACAGCTCCAGGTTGTGCTGCTGAAAGAATGAGGAAACAAAGTTCATTTTCTCCTCGTCTCTTGCAGCCTCTCCTCAGTGGGGAGTAAAAGCTGTGCTGGTTCCAAGGGGGGCTCTTTCTCCTCCTCTCCACACGAGCTTTGCTACACACAGCACATTTCAAACCAGGGTTTCATAACTCACTCACGTTTGGCTGGGGCTGCAACACAAACCATCTACACTGCTACAACACTTGGGTTATCACAGCAGCCTTTGGATCTCTCCACACCAAGTGATACCACCTATATCAAACCCTATATGAGTTAACCACCTCCCCTCTCTGGGTTTTGCTCCTATACACTAACACTTGAGCAGAGCCCTCCTCATTTGCTGCAAGATCTGTGCCTGTCTCCATCATTTCAGGCTTTTTCTGTGCTCTTCTCCTCCACTAGCAGAGGAAAAGAGCCAAGAACTGTCACTCCCCTCCTACCTTGGAGGAAAGAAAGGCAGCACACGACAGCTCCTGCTGTAATGTTAAAACCCCTTGTCTTCTTCAGATGTCATTGTCCTCCCTCTGCTGCCACAGACCTTGGGAGCTGCAAAGTCAGCCCCGTCAGCATCACCTTTGCTTCCTGCAGAATGAATCTGCTTCATCAATCTCTAAAGAGAAAGAGCCCTGAGCCAGCAGCTCCTCCCCTCCTCAAACCAGGGCAGACAAGAAACTGTCCCTCTGCTCAAGGAAACCTCTCCCTCCTTCCTCTCTCTTTTAATTACTCTAATTGCCCAGGAGGGATTTTAGCACTGCACAGTCTCTGCCCTGTTCCCTTCACATCAGATTGCTCAGAAATTGCCAGCTAGGGAGCCCCTCTCTCCAGCCCTGAACAGGGTGGGGGCTCCTCAGCCCCTTGTCTCCAAGTAAAGATGCAGAGAGTCAAGAACTGCAGCTGCTCTCCAGTGAATCCTTGTAAAAACAAGTGATAAAATGAGAGCAGCAGCAGCCAGAGCTGCCCTAAGGATAACACTGGGCATGTATTTAAGCAGCCCAGCAGCTCACCTGGTACACTCCTGCCTGGGATGAGCTGCTCCCCTACATCACCTGGATTTTATGGGATTTTAGATCCCCCAATGCCCTGCACACAGAGAATGAAAGCCTGACAAAACGCCAGCAAGGAGAGAGCCTGTCTGAGCAGCTGGGTAAAAATTGGTCTAGACTTGCTCTCATTAATTTGCTGTAGAGATGGCTGGGAAAAAAAAAGGAGAGGATGTTTGTGCCTGAGCCCTGGGAGACAGCCCTTCATGGCTCTGGGGCAAGTGCTCAGGTAGGGGGGCATCCACTCCTTGTCCTCTGACAGCTCAGTCCTCCAAAATACTACCTGGGATCTACAGGTTGAAACAGCTGAAGGAAGGTTCTTACAGTCCCACAGCCTCCATGTGAAGTCCCCAACTCATTTTAAATCTTAATTACAGGTTGCTCTAAAGCTGATGGACTCATTCAGAAGTTTAATTTTGTTTTACTGGGATTATTTCATGCCAGGTACTCATCTAGAACACTCAAAGAGGGAGGGCAAATTGCTCATACCTGCTTCATCTCACTATCTTTTGCTCCCATACAATATATGATCATAATAATATCAGATCATTTAACATCCTTACATTAGAGCTAATTAAGCTGGGGTAACATGGTTGGGGATTCCTGCACCACTGCTGAGCATGAGCAGTGTTTATTAGGAGAGATATAAAACCTCTGTGCATAGCTCTGGCTCATCAATACTAAATATTCCATAAGTATTTTGGCTGAAAGATAAAAGCAGACAAGGAAGATTTTTTTTTACACCAATACATGTACTCTACTCATTGACAACAGGTAAATGTTTACACCAAAAATAAGAAGTGCATGAAGTAGTCAGTGGGGCTGAGAGGATCTGAAATCAGAACAAGGTTTCAGGTATAATTTGACTGCCAAAAACTAGACTATTCTCCTTGACACTCATTTTGTTCCTGTTACTCCTGAGTCACACCAGGGAAATGAAAGTCAGCTCCAGGGAAAGTGTTAATCTCAAGGTTCTCCTCAATTCCAGATATGATCAACTCATGGCTACTATTTGGTCTGGAAGGCACAAACCTGATCCAAATTCCTGGACTGCTTCTCTTTTTTTTGAGATTTTAAACCACTGCTCAGTATTTTATTCAATTCCCTGGGTGTTTTTTGCTGTGGCCACTGTGCCAGCTCCCCTCAAGTGACAAGCACTTGCCAACAGCTCATTTCAAAGGTTTTGACCAACCTTATCAGCTGCTCTGGACACTGATTATTTGAGGTCTCTGCTTCCTCAGCAGATGCTGTCTCTGATTGTGCTTGGCAGGTTCCTTTCCATTTCTCTCAGCAATCTTTCCCAGAATGCCTCCATCCCCTCTGTGACCCTTCCCAGATAATCTCTCAGTCTCCTCTGTGACTCTTCCCAGATCTTCTCCTCCACCTCACCATAATGACAACTCTGCTCATACCATTGACACATGAATAACCTGCAGTTGCCACTGGCTCTTGCACCCTTCCCTCTGTGAGCTATCAGTTTGATCTGACCCTCCTTTCCAATAGAAACCACTTAGAAGCAATTAAGGACTTAAGTTACCAAAGGAAATGGTTCTCTATTACAAAACATCCACCCAGCTCAGGGAAAGAGCAAGCCAGGCTTTTATTACAGTGATAAACAGAATTGATATTGAAAGACACAATTCATGGTTCAAACAAGAATTACTCTCCGTCCAGACCAGAGAAAGCAAAAGTCTCCCAAGTGACTCCAAATCACAGCCAAGAAATCAACTTTCCACACCAACCCACCACAAACTCCTTTTTTCTTGTGCATCCCTAAGATCTAGGCTGACTCGAAGCCAAGGAAATTCATGTACTCAATGGCCCTGAATATTTTCAGCTACACTTAGGAGATGACAGTAAAAACCTGAGAAAGGAGCTTTCCTGGACTTTCCAAGGAAAGATTTTCCCCAGCCAGAGTTCCCAATGCAGCTGAGGAGTGTGGAGCAATTAGTGTTATTAACATTTATACTTCTGCCAGAAGAGGTGAGAGTTGCAGTGCTCAGAAAAAGGCATAAAAGGTCTTCTGAAGACCTAATTTGTGGAAGAAATGGGAGAGGAAGGAGCTGAGCTTTTAATCCTGTAATGAGGGACTCAGTAATGAAAAAGAAATTCCTTTAGGAGGCTTTCCCAGGACAGACCTCACCTCATAAGGTTCATTTGTATCATGACCCCATCTTCTGAGAGATCTCTGAAACTCTCTTTATCCAGTGTGTGAGTGGCTAAATAACAAGAAAAAGCAAGGAAAAAAAGGTACAAAATAGGTAGTTTGATGGAGGAAGTTCCTTGGAAAAAGATCTCTGGAGAAAATAAAGATGTTCCAGCTACAGTCTTGAGTTTCAAGCTCAGCTCCTAGTTGGACAGGAAGATTTATGGAACAAATGTTTTGGTCAGGGATGGAGTCTAGGATAACAGACATTTCTTGATCTAACATGTGCTGAGCTGCTGGACCTCCCCATTCCCAGTTTCTCCTGCTGGTTAGCTGTCCTACTGCTTCCCAAGGCTGCAAGGGGGTTACCCTCCTGCACCCCCAGCACCGTCAGGTTAACTGGATGCTTCTCAAGTAGCATGTGTGTGTTCACAGCCTTGGAAAAACCACCTATACAGAGGATTTCCTTTAGAATTCCAGTCTACAACAAAAGGCACCTTGCTCCTGTTTAGCTTGGAGCAGAAATGGGTTTAAAAGGCAGGCTATGACCTCCAATGTTTCTACAGCTAGACTCAGCTTCCAGCTCTGGATCAGGCATTTAACTGGGGCATGAACCACAACACACACACCCCCCTCCCTAGTTTGCATCATCCTTTTGGAGGCTACTCCTCTTGGGACTGGACAATGAAGTCAATCCTTCCTTTAGGACCCTCACTTAGCCCTGAGAAATAACTTACCTGAAAAGGAGGGAGCAATAAGTTCCCTTTTTTCTCTTAATTTCCTTAACAACTCACCTGCAGAAAAAAAAACATTTCCCTGGAAAGTTTCCTCAGTGTAGACAGGGCCACGAGTTCTGATTTTCCCACTCACTTCTTTCCATAAAGACATTTTAAAAACCCAAAAGCATTCCCTAAGGGGCATGTGAGGGGCTGGGTTAATTCACAGCTGAATAAAAATGGCCTTTTCAGGTGTCACTGGAGCCACTTACCTGGTCCCAGGTGGATCCAGGCTTGATGCCAGATCTATTTCCCCCCAAGAAGGATCACAAGTGTGCTGTCTGGGTAAATATGTGGGTGCCCTGCAGAAATCAGCACCATGTGTGAAGGCAGGGGAGAAACTGGGTCCTGTCTGTACCAGGAGTTAAAAATAAAAGCACTTTCTAAGCTTGGTGTCTTCATCACTCTGGTTTCCAGGAGAAGGCAGAAGAGCGAAGAGGTGGCACACACCACACTTGGTTGTTGGCAAGACAATTCCCTCAAAGGGTTGGAGGGGGACAACAATCAGAGAGGGATCTAGTGGAGGCTTTGGGAAGAAGCTGGAGATGGTCAGGGAGGGACAGCAAAGCCCCAAGATCCTAATGCCACTATTTACTGTCAAATGGGCTGAAGGAGAAAGAAGAGTTTGGTTTTCTTGGATTAAACTTGCTGGATTGACCTTAAACCGATGGGTCAGCTCCGAGTGTTTCCCTGAGCCCAGGCATACAGGACTTTTTTTTTTAATATTAAACCATTCCTTCCTGGGAAGAGCAGAGCAGGAGTGTGCAGCCCCAGCTCTCCCCCTGGCTCGTGTTTTTCTACTCGTGTGTGTATTTTATGAGGCCAGACAGGCACTCTCTCTTTTCTGCATGCCTGGGTAATGCAATCCCCAGTGGTGTTAGGCTGTCAGCAAATATCACCCCCAAGTACCCAGTGGAGTGAGGCAGGAGCTCCAGCCTGAGCCATTAGTGATCACTATCAGCTCCAGTGGAAGCCAGAGGAGGAGGAGGAGGAGGGGGGATGTGAGGCTGCTATTCAGGGACTTGTATCACTGGTGAAAGCCTGAAATAAAGTGGAAAGGCAACTCCAGAGGGACAGAGCTACAAAGGGCTCTGGGAGGGAGCAGACTGGAAAACTCTCACTGACCTCGGGCTCAAGGGAGCTGAAAAAAGAGCCTGGCAAGAAGGGAGTGTCTTGGAATTAACCACTGGGGTAGAACAACTCTAAGCTGAAGCAACAAAGCACTGGAAAAAAAATAAATATGGAAGCAGCTCAGTGTAGAAAAGCCTGGACACGGTCCTCACACTACACCCTTCAAGGGACTCCTCAAGATATCAATTTATCCATCAATTGTATGCTTCAATATTTCCACCTGAAATGTTAGGTTGTCAGCATCATCTATTCAAATACAAGGGAAATGGTAACTAAGAGACAGAGCCTGAAATTCCATCCTGGCCTAAGAATAACCATCATCTCTGTCACAGACAGATGGATCACAGCTCAGATATATAAGAAAAAAAAAAGATGTTTGAGGAAAAATAAATGAGTGGGGAAGTGTGAAGCAGTAACTCAGTAGATTTCTCTCAGTGAGATGAGCATTACCTGTAACAGTTGATATGTAAAAGCAGAATCAGAGTGCACTGAGCAGCAGGTACCACAGCTACTAAGCAAAGGACATGTTGATATTGGAGGTGGCAGCATCACTAAGAGGTGCTCCAAAGATCCCTTTACCCATTTTTCTAGTTCTAAATACTAATTCAGTGCCTGCTCCAGGTTCCTTTTAAGCAGGTCCTTGGCTGAAGTGTTTTCCTCATAGCTGCAGGTCTTTAATTGGTGGTTCTTCTGTTTACTGCCTGAATTAAAGCATGTTTTAAAAATTCAGAGGGTGTTTTCCTTTGCTTCTCTTACTAGATGCATCAGGGTTTTGATGCTAAATAATGTCCATCTTTTTTTATTCCAGTGAACAGCAGCAGCTAAGGTTAAGTCTGCCTCCTAGTTTCCAAAGTTATGTCTCCTATAGTGCAGTGGCAGCAGAGAGAGGGGAAAAAAAATCCATTTCTTCTCTCCCATTTTGCAGTGATGGCAGCAAAGATAACACATTATTGCTGAGCTGCTTCACAATTGCCAATTCTACACAATTTTTAGCAGAGTGGCCCTGGTTCTGCAAACTGGCCCTGCAAAACCTGCTGGGCTTGGTACAGAGCAACCCAGCACATCCCAACCTCTCCCCCAGGACCCACCAGGAGCTGGATTGCTATGATCTGCTTCAGGGCAGGTCTGTATGAGCACAGCAAACCATGGCAATGATCACAGCCATGTCAGCTTTTAGTGCCTCCATTCCCCCACAGACACTTGGTAAAAAATTCAAATACCCTGGCTTGGAAAAAAAAAAAAAGAGGACATGAAAAAAATCTCAGCTTTGCCTTGGGATTTCATCCCCTGCCCTTCATGACTAGCATTTAAAGAGATAAAAAACAACCAGTGAGTGAAGAGTGCTACCTTAACATTTGAAGATGCAGCACTAACATGATTAATGACCTTCAAACAGCTCCAAGTGTTCAGGCCTATCACACTGAAAGGTGAAAAGAATTCACTGCAACCCACCCTGAACATGTCTAGAAAACACTTTGCTGGTTAATTTCAGTATTAAGTCACATAGGAAGTAAATAAGCACCACAGATCAGCCCTTCTTGCCTTGCTGAAACCTGGGGGCACTTCTCATGTGCAGAACTGTCAGCTCAGGATTTTCTGAACAATTTAGTTCATTCAGAGTGTGTGCATTTTAAAACTTACCTTAACTAAGCCACAGCTTCTCCACTGGGCTATTTCTGTCCCCTTTTTTTCCTCCCCCAAAATCTTACAGAGTTTTCCCTGAAGGGCACCACTTCCCACCACCCAAGGACTAAGTTTTATGGCTGGGTCAGAACAACACTTATTTCATACATGATAAACTCTACAAATCATTGTGTGCAGAGCTGTGACACTCCATCCACGTGGGTCTCAGGATTATTGACACCATCCAAATGAACTCTTCTTTACTTGACAGCACAAAGATTGGTCACATCAGGAGGACAGGAAGGGCACCCATGCACTGCTGGCTATTTAGACAGAGATGATGCAATTAATCCTTTGGTACTTCATGGATATGATGACCAACATGTCTTGCATGGACACAGGGAGGGGTCTCCATACCTGCTAAGTACAAATACACAATGGCTGCCTCAGGTTTCAAACCTGAAGAGCTGAGTCTAGAGGAAGCAAACCAAAGCATCTCTCAGCTTGAGGAACATCAGCTTCACACTAGTGTCATGATAATACTGAAAGTCCTTCAGCAACAGTGAATTTCACTGGGTTCTAAAGAGGAAAATGTCAGAATTCAGTGGCTTTACTGGACCTGGCTTCACCCAAGTGTTGTTCCAAATGTTAGTATCTTAGCAAATACAATCCCATCAACCACCCCACGCCTCCAATCCAGTTGAAAGTGACAGAAACAGCTTCTTCCTTCTCCCAGCCCATCCCAGGCTGCTAGATTATACTGGCTGCATAATGAATTGAAGCCATCAGCAGGCTGGCATTCAGGCTATGGCTTAACTGTGCTCAATGGTGCCTAAGCCCTATTCATCTTGGTGTATCCCTCATTCTCTGGAGTACACATTGCCATTTAGTCATCCTTTTGTTTGGGGAGAGTCAGCAAACTTAGCTAACTGAATGGGCCTTTTTCTCTCCCAGTTAGAGAGGGTCATTAATCAGGTTTAACTTGGTCTGCAGTTTGTTTTGTCTGCCTCTCTCCTGACTGCAGCCATGGCCACCTCTGACAAGAGATGTTACTGGTAGGGCTGGAGACACACATCACAATCCCTGTGTGTTCTCCTACCCGGTGCTAAGATTGCTCCCTGAATGAGCACTACTTTAGATGTACAGTCCAGTAGCACGTCACAGACAATTTATGAGGCTGCTTGTTTTTTAAACAAGGGAAAAAACCCAAACACCAGCAACAGTTGGACAAAACCCACAGTGAGTCTCAACACCCTCAGCTGAGATCTGCCCAGAGCACCAAGATGCTGCCACCTAAGCAGATGATTCTCTCAACGGTTGATAGATGACTTTGCCCTCTCTTCATGCTCCAAACCCATCTCCTCAGCTTTTGCTCCTGAGTGCCTTCTCAAGCTGAAGAACTCCAAGACAGGGCCTCTCCTGCTGAGACCCTCCTCCCCAGCCAGCCCTCTTCTCCACGCTCCTCACCAAGAACTAGTTTCCAGTGACACCAGTGACCACAGCTCCAAACACACACCTTCAGGTAAACCTCTCCATGATGAGATTTATAAAAGTCCAGTCCCTGCACCCCTCCTGCTCTCCTTACCATCCCTTTGCCTCAGCTGGAATGTTATTGTTAGTACTATTAATGCTTTGCAGGTCGCACGGATCCACTCGTCTCTGCTCCACCTCTTTGCAGAGCAACTTTGTCACTACAAAGTGGTCATTACTGCTCTGCTGGGGACAGCACAGTGGTGAGCTTCACACTAGAAAGTTCAGGCTTTTCCAGTGTTCCCGAAGCCACAGTGTCACTACTTTAAGGAGGAAAAAACAAAGGCAGCAGCAAGAAGGTGACAGAGTGTCTTTATCTGATGCAGCACTTCCCAGCCCTGTCCCATCAATGATGCATTTCCAGCTGCATGACCAGTTCCTGTTCTCACTGAGGTCCATGGCAGCACTCCAGGGGAACTCAAGGTAGTGCCTCCCAGGACAGAATCGTGTCTCTCCAGTGTTTAGTGTGTTATCTCCCTGCCAGGTGACCTGTCAGCCTGGTTCCAGACCAGGTCCAGAAAAGCCTGGTCTCCAGCCTAAAGGGCACTGGCCCTTTTTTTCTGGAACCAGGGCATGGTTGCAATGGACAAAATTTACTCCTTGATACTGATCAAACATCTGCAAACCAGAAACATGGTTTACAACCTTTTGTCCTCACTCAGGAACAACTCAAACGCAGGAAATGTTACAAGACTCTTATTTCTAACACAGGCATTAGTCCACACCTTGCACAGCTCCAGAAGAGCCTTTCCAAACAGCAAACCTCCGATGATATTGGGCCAAACTCCTCCTATTCCTCCATTGATGCTGCTTAGAGTGTAATTCTCCCTGCTGCTACCTTCTGATAGAAAGATAACTGCATTTCACAACTGGTTTATCATCAGAAAAGATTGTTATATATGTATATTAACTGTATCAGTGAGATCACTTAATTATGGAAGACAATTGGTATCCTCATGACTTACACCATTCTTGAACTTTGACATTAAACCCTTTCAATCCATTTCTGCAGCTCTTTTAACCCAAGGTGAGACCCTCTCCTTTGATCCTCCATTTCAGAATTTCTTATTGAGCTATCTCAGTATTAACATCCAATGAATTGGGGCCAGAGTTCTTTTAAATCTGTGCAACATGTTTTGATTTGGATGCAGGAATCTCTTCTAATACAAGTCCTTAATACCCAGCACACAAGGTACCATGAGGAGCCTTGAAGAATGAGCCATACTACAGAAATTGCAATTTGTTTTGCTGTTACCTAAGTTATAGTATACCCCAAATTTTGCCCTCACCTCTCATCAGAGCATCCCCTTGCACTGAGAGCACTTTGAGCTGGTGGTGGTGGGAGCCATGCATTAATCAGTGGTCTCTCCTGAGTACTCCAGCTCCTTGTGAGTAGCAGGAGGATTCCAGCAGCAAACATGCACACAGAGTTTTCTAAGAAGCCAGCCAGCTCCAGAGGATAGCAAGAGAACATGAAGTGACAGATTGGTGCCACCTAAGAGGAAGGATGGCAGCAGATAGCAGCATGCCTTGCTCCAAAGGGAGACTCAAGGAGGAGCAGGGAGAGCAGAACACTCCTACTCTGCAGGAAAACACTCTAAGTATTGAGAATAAATAGCATCATATCAGATGAGATCATTCCTGGTGAGGCACAATGATCTCATTCTTTTCACTGCTTAGGGAAGATTTAATTTCTTCTTCTTCTATCTATCAAACAAACCAACCCCTAAATATTTGCAATTGCCTATTTAGGAGCTGAGGTTGGACCTGATGATCCTAGAGGTCCTTTCCAACCTAAATGATTCCAGGGTTCTACACTCCAATTTTAATTAACATCTGGCCTTAAGCTTTAACGATGTGAACTTCCTTAAATTACAGTAGAATACAAGTCAGGCATAAAATTTTCCTTGCCCCAAATTCACAAATAACTTGGAAATAGGAAGAAACTTTCAGAAGTCTCAACCTTTTTTAAGATAGGTGGGAACTATTTCCACTTAGAGCAAGACTGGAGCTGGCCTACACATCATTCATTCTGGCTGCACTGCATTAAAAAAATAAGTCAAAATAAAATTAAAGGAGATCTACAGTTACAACTGTGTGGTTTTAGTATGTAGAAAAATGTGTTAACTTAGTTTTGATGTCTAATTAACCAACTGTTCTTGCCTTTTTTTCTGTCTTACCATTGGAATGCTCTGGCTCCTCAAACTCAGGGATGTTTCTGTTAGATCTAGAGGCTGCTCTGCTGTTCTGCACACACTGTACTTCCACATACTGGATGGTTTGGGCTTCTAACAGAATCTGAGGATTAAATGAGACGAGCAGATTAATGCCTGCCAGGCTGGACAACACTTCAGTAGTGGCACTAACACAGCAACATGCAGCATGGAAAAAGAATTCCAAGCAACCAGAGGGCTCAGGTCTCCCCAGATGTCTTGTCCAAGCTCCTCCAGTGCCTCTAACAAGCCTCACTGCCTCCCCAGGAGCTTCCACCACCTCCTGCCATGCCACAGGACCTGCTTGGACCTTTCAGTGAACAGAAGAGACTTGGAGCAGCCTTTGAATACCAGGAAAAGTCACCCAAATTCTAAAATAAACTGGTAGCTCTTCACTTATAATGGTCTCTTCAGGAGAGCTGCAATGACACAGTCTGAACTACTTCTGTGCAACCTGCTTTGGACATCTCCTGTAAGCTACTTAAACTTCCCTCTATTCTCTCCCTCTTCTTACAAGCCTCCATTGTGTGTGCAGCTAATCCCCAAGGAGATGCAGCATTATCTGCTTCTTGAGCATCTGAGCAAGTGTCCTGCAAGCTTCTATTTACCCACCAGTGAGGCAGGTGCTGCTTCAGGCAAATCAAACATCTCCCTGCACATAACCCAAGTTATTTCTCAAGCTTGCCTTGACAACTAGAGTGGAGCTCCACTCCCTTCAGGAAACTCTCCATGGGTATAGTCCAGAAGTACAGCTGGCTGCAAGACTTTGCAGCTATGGAATATGGTATTTATTCCCTTTGCCTCTGAAAACCCTGCCTGGGCTTTCTGGCAGACATCACCACACCTCCAATGCTCATTTGCTCACCAAAACCTTCACTGCTCAAAGGATGAAAAGCAGCCCATGTGCCATTTCTTCAGCACTGCCACAAAACTGTTCCACACCTCATGGCACCACACAGAGCACACGTATTGTAGTGCTGAAGGGTGAAAAACCTCAGAGCCAAACTCACCACAGGGAACCTGAACGGGCTGCAGATTACAGGAACTCTATTTGGGGTACTGCTCATATCAAGACTTCCATTTTGTTGTTGTTTTCAACATGTCAGAAAGCGACAGAGATTTCTTCATCTTTCCTCCCTCTCAAAGTTCTCCAGCTGCACATCTAAGGGTAAAACAACCAAACCCTTGGGAGCATCCAGCTCCTCCCACGCCAATACAAACCAATCCCATCCTTGGCTCCCCTTCCTCCTTAGCTAAGGTCCCATTTGTTTTCTGCCTTCCTCTGTCATTGTTGCTCAAAACACAAGCAAAGCCACTGGGCTGGAAAAGCCTTTGAGGGGGTATCTCCTGCCAGGTAGCTCCAAGGAGAACATCAACTGCTTCTGTTTGGCAGGACACAGCTTCCAGAGAGGCTGGAACAGCCCTTGAGCTACCACCACACTTGAACTCTGCCATTTAGCACGGGAGCTGAACAGGAGTTACTGACAATGACCTCCACAAAGGAGGCTTGTGGGTGATCACACAAGTCAAGGGTGGGTTTAGAGCCTGAACTAGAGTGATTTAGAAAGAGCTCCTGCACATTCCAGAAAGGAGATTTTACTGCTCAATAGCCCAGTGAAAACAGACTCAGTCAGCAGTAGAAATACCCTTTAGAATCACAGAATCATTTAGGTTGGAAAGGACCTCCAGGATCAGCAAGTCCAACCTCTCCCTGACCCCCAGACCATGTCCCTCAGCACCACATCTACTCGTTTGTAGACCCCCTCCAGGGATGGGGACTCCAGCACCTCCCTGGGCAGCCTGGGCCAGGGCCTGACCACTCTGTCAGTGAAGAACTTCCTAACATCCAATCTAAACCTCCCCTGGTGCAACTTGAGGCCACCACCTCTTGTCCTGCCATTAGTTCCTTGGGAGATCAACACCTTGCTCTGCACAGATCAAAGTGCAACACTCGAGTTATGGAACATCCCTTCCTAAAACTAAAAAAACTGAAGATGGGGGAAATAAATACCAGTTTAAGTATCCTGATGAAGGGCATCTAAAGAGGATACAGCCCAGGTGGATGGACCACAGCAGGCTCTGCCCATGCTCAGAGCCAACCCGAGGCCTCGTGACCACATTACTACAGTATTACTACACTTTAGGTACTACAGCTTCTCACTTACATCATCAGCCTCCATCACAGCATGATCACACCAGTCCTGAGTGCCACCAGATCATGGGGTGTCTGCTTAGATACAGCAGGGATCTAACCCAAGTCCTCCAGCACTAATCCTGACCCAGGAGTACTCGAGAGGGGAGGGTACAGGTCTGCTCCAGCCCTGCCAGACTCCTGCAAAAAGAGCACTGTAAATCAGAATTAGATCCAATACTGCCAAGGCTTAGCCAGTATTTATTGCAAGCACGTTTCTCAGGAGCTTTCATGTCCTTGACATGATGTATGTGGGTGCACCACGTTGAATCAGGTCCCAACATATGCTCTTAACTAAGGAAGATCCAGAAGGAACATCACTGAACCCTTCCCTTTGAGTAAGAACATCAAAAAAGATCAAAACCACCCTTTATAGTCAGTATGGACGTAAGCTGGAGGTGGACAAGGGAGAAAGGGGTGAGAGGCCACACATTTCATCTCCTTCCAAGGCTTATCTGCATCCTTATAGAGAATTTTAAACCAGAGCTGGGTACGTGATCTTGGTTTGAGGCAACAGACATTTATTTTTCAATTACCACTAGATCTTAACCAATTCTCACAAATCACATGTTCTGTAATGATCTGAATAGCTCTCCCAGTGTTCCAGGGCTGCAGTTGAGTATTTTTAGTGAAATGACAAACAGTTGAACAGAAATTTGTTGTTTTGCACCTAAATTATGAATCACAGTGTAGAGATTAGGTTCCATATGGTTATATATAACAAACCTCACTGTGCACAAGGAATCACTGGCACCTTTTCCCATTCATCTAGCTGCTTTGAACCATTTATCTAGCAATAAATTAGGGGTTTAGATGCCAGATCATGACATTGCTGGTGTAAAACATCTACTACAGCAACTAAGGATGCTTACTTCAGGTGACCTGGGAGGATTTAGGGTAGAAAGCATCCCAATGCTCTCATGGTATTTTAGAGGCACAGAAATGATCATGCAGCTGAAATGTCATCTTTTAGTGCTTAGTGTTTCCTCCTCTCAGTATCTAGTGCTAAATCCTGTGAAGTCCAGCTTGGGAATCTCCTTCTCATTGGAAAAGTTTGTTCGGTCTATGCGAGAACTTGGGCTCCCAACTTTAGTCAGCCAGGATTTCCTGCAAGGAAAACAAGAGAGGGTTAGTACATAGGGAACTGAACCTGGGGGGTTTATTCTCCTCTCATGCCTTCCCTCTTTTTTTTTATTAAGAGTAGTTTTTTATTTAATAGCCTTTTTTTAAGCAGCAGCCTTTTTTTAAGCAGTCTTTCAATGAGGAAATGATCCTAAATCCCTTTAGTTCCTCTGTTTTCCCTCCCTTTCTCCTTTAAAAGCAAACTAAACTATTTAAACTAGACTAAACTATTTAAAAGGCATCAGTATTTCCAAAAGTATTGCTTGCAAATACAGCTGACAAAAGGCTAAAGCAGATTGACTGTAAGGATCCCTTTTAAGTGCTTATTAATAGCATTAAAATAGGTGATATATAATATATATATTAACTTTGCAGATTTAATATTATACTTCCAACAAGGACCTAAATTTTGATATGTTTATAATGAAGACTGTGCATAGGGGTTGCTTAGCTTGAGGCAGTAAATAAAACACATCTGAGGTACAGAAATGTACTGGCAAGATGTTTTTAGCCCATTTCTGACAACATAACAGCACAGAACATCTCAAATGCTTTAGCTGGTTATCAAAACCAAGTCATTTTCTCTGACCTGATTGTTCTTATCACCAGCACAGACAGTTCCTTTCCCATCTGACCACTAAATTAGAGGCTCTATATGGAAGTGATGCCCAGAAAACACAAACCAGATGCAGGGATCTCAATATCCAAGCCTCAGTTTAGCATACACCAATAATAAATATTTCTGGCAGACACTGACACATCTTCACACCTCTTGTTCTGTGAAGAACCCCCCTTCTTGCCTGTTTTAGATGAAGCCTTCCCAGTAAGGGATAAACCACTGGGATAGGAGTATAAGGGAAATGGGAGAACCCAATTTCCCACTAAAGGCAGAACAGATATTTCATAAGGAAAAAAACCAAAGTAGCCCAATTCATTTTGCTCCACATTATGAAAAAATCTGCTTATTTAGCAGAAAAGTCTAATAGAGATGGATGTCCTTGAGTGGGGGAAAAAAGAACATGTCTTTGAGATATTAATTAAAAGATCCTGCACTATTTTTAGAAGACTAAATGTGAGAGCCACAAGTGAACAGACTATTTTGGTTTTTCCTTGTCTTAGAGGTGAGCTTGTCCTGGACAAAACCAGAAGAAATATGTTCACAGTTGTACGTAAGAGCAAAATTCATCCATGGCTGCTTCCAACTCCCAAGTCCCACTGCTTGCAGCAGCTTTGCAGAGTAAACTACTCCCTGCCAGCTCCACAGCCTCTCACAGGAATAAGGATAGAGCACAAGTTATGAAAATCCAATTAAAGCTACCCAGCTCCATGGAAACTCTGTATAGGATGCATGTATTTTATTCTGCATTGAATGCAGGGAAGTGTTCCAAACCTGCTCCCTGCCTGGATTTGCAGGACTAGAGGGGCTCAGTTCTGCACTGAGACACTAACACTTTGCTATGGACTCTCCTGATTGATCTGCCCTCTTTGTGACTGAGAACTATGGAAAAGCACATTTTTTCCAAGAAAGCAATCAGGATTTGCTAAGAGTAGCACACAGAGCAGTTTCCTCCCTTACCTCCAGAGCAGAACGTGCCATCTCCAGCACCTTTAGTAAGGGCATTTTTAAAATGGGTTTAACTTTCATTATTAGCCAGATCAACAGACCTGTTAAGAAAGTTGTGTCCCCTCCTCTTGCTTCACTCAGCCTTCCTCATTTTCCTTCACATGAATTTCACATCACCCAACGTGTGCTGAGCTGAGCTACAACGACCAGCACTTGAGTTTGAGCTTGCCATTTATAGCATCCATCCTAACACTCCCTGCTGCTTCTCAGGGGTGACAGGGGCAGCCTCTACCTATATCTGAAGCAGATGAGGACAAGCCTCCAAACTAGGCTGGGACAGGGCAGTAAACACCTTACTCCTCAATTTTAAGGGCACATTTCCAAGGCTCCACTGTCTCAGGGAGCCTGGAACCAGACTGGTTTGCTACCATGAATCCTACCAGCCCTGGCCATGCTCCCAGCAGGGACCAAATCAACCCCAACACAGATTTTATGACATATTTCTGAGGCACAGCCCACCTGAAGCACCTTCCCTACAGAACTTCCCTGCTCTCCATCCCCATATCCATGGCTCCTAGGGCTGTAAAACCATTGGATCCATCCCTCTCAGCTTTCTCATTTCATTACCTAATCCAAACCTTGCTAAGTGAGGCTCCCTTGTTGCCCAGGCAACCAGGCTCTTGCCATTCAATATATTATTGGAGAGGACATCTAGAGAGTGTGTGGTACATCCCCTCTGAATACTACAAGCAGCAGAGTAACTGGAAGTTGAGGAATATGCTTCTCTTCACCTTACCTAGTCTCACTTTGGAGCAAGAGGGATGTGTGCCTTTATTTTCTCTGCCTCTAACTAAAAGCACAGGCTTGTTTACACTTTGTTGCCCTTTGTTTGGGATAAAATACTGGAGAGAATGTTGCTTTTTGAAGCTTGTATTTACAGCTGTGACAGCGTATAGACCATAATGGCAAATATTTATAAAATCCCTCCGAGATGTTGCCGTGCTCTGCAACAGCACTGTCAAGTTCTCAGAAATCCTGATATTTAAGTGTTTGCACAAGAAATGGGGAGGTTTTTTCACTGCTCTCTGCCTTCTGAGCTTTTGGGAAGAGCTTTGGCTTTCCAGCTTTAGTTTTCCAGCTTTTCTCTATAGTAATTTTTCCAGCCCTCAAAACTAGGCTCTAGCCTGGGGTAGAAAGTGAAGCCAGCTGACCCAAAAAGCTGCTGCTGCTTGGGCATAAGAGGGGAAGTTTAGCCTATTTTTTAGGACAACCCACCCTACAGTCCACCAAACCAAAGCCAAGTGATGGGTTCCTTCAGAGGATTAAAGCAGAAAAGAGAGAGGCAGCAGCAGGCTGAGGAGCCAGGCCAAGAAGTGGGTGGGCTAGAAGTGAAGCAACCTGCTGAGGAGTGGGAGGGGAGCCCCAAAATAGAGCTTGGAGCCAGTGGGTGGGGGGAGACTGTGCTGCTGCTGCTGCCTGCTCACTCATCCCAGCACCCCCCCACCACCAGTGCTTGGCCCACTGGGGATCTACCACCAGTTCTGCCACTGCTTCAGACAGATATTCAACCAAAACGAGTGTTTGACTTTGTATTTTTAACCAGAGCTGTGGGATGTTGTCAATTTGTTTGGTTCTCCTCTATTGCAAGGTTATTTTCACGTAAAAATGCTCATTACTAGTTTGCATCAGCAAAGGACCTGGCTCCAGGCACCTCAGATTTGCTTTGTGGTTCCTATCTGATCTATGTTAAATGTCTTCACCTCTCCAAGAGGAGGAATCACCCCAGGATGAACCAAACCCAGCCTCAAGCTGGGACTGTCCTGCATGCAGTGCAAAGATCTGTCATGGACTTGCCTGCTAATAATTCTGGTAAACTCAAAGAATAATTCCCTTCAACACAGCATCCTAAGAAGGGTATTTTTAAGAAGTTAAGAGAATACCTCTTTAAATCATCAGGCAAGTCACACTTGGCTTCCTTCACAGACCTTATCATAAAAGACTGAGCAGCATTGAGAAATTTGTTCCAAAATGAAGTAACTGGAAAGTAAAAGCGAATCCAGCACTTTCACTAACTCAAGGCAGCTTTTGTGCCCACAGGGATTTACGGAAAGCCCAAGACAAAAGAGAATTTCCTGCTCAGCTTGTGCCTGACCCTCCCAAACCATCCCCCGGAGCCCCCCCAGCCCATTGTATTGCCCTGTGATGTCTGTGCCTCCCAAGGCAGGGCAGGGATCTGGCTGCCCCTGCTCCAGTGCACACAGAGCAACCCAAAGTTATTGCTCGTTCCACACCTATTAAATTCTAAGGCCCCAAGGAGCTGGAATGAGGAGAAGCTGTTGCTGTTTGTGTGCCCGTTGAGGCTTCTGGAGAAGCAAAGTGGTTCTAGTGCCTGGAATGTGCTTAGCACCCATCACCCACAACCTCTATTTAAAATAAAAGGCTCCTGGAACAAAGAAGAAAGTCCTATTGCCTCTGCCCATCAATCTTATACCTGGAAAGGTTAATTAAACCCTCACCTGGGCCATGTCAAAGCAACCACGATGAATTAACCACATGGATCAACTCAGTTTACTTAAAAATCAGTTTTATTCTCCAGCCTGGTGAAACTAAAGCAGCCAGTCCCATCCAGGGAGCCCGGGTAGAGCCAGGTTTGTACCAAACCACCACGAATCCACAGCCAGGAAAGTGTCCAAATCAGACAGACAAGTGCAGCTGGCAAATGCAAGCAAGAATCTGAAAGACATTTTTAGGTTCAAGCCATAAAGCCAGAGGAACCAACCCCCTCTGCTGCAGCCTCTCTGGAATTCTTACAAGACAGATTTACACAGGAAAATACACATGCATTTATTCTGCAGAAGCTAAAAATAATGGCAGACCCAAGCAGGGCAGATTCCTTCAAGCACCACTGGGATTCTTGCTATTCTCCTCAAAAGTCTCCTTTTTTTAATAAGTACTTAGCACAACTGAGAGTGAAAAATGAGGAGAATCACTGAGGAGCTGCAAACTTGGCCCTTCCTTAAAACCCTGAGATCTTAAAAGGGAAGAATCAACATTTTTAAAGCATTGTCAGAGCACTGAGCAAGCCTGAGAGAGAATATTTAATATTTTTTAAATATTAAATAAATAAATTTAATAAATAAGTTTAAATGAAAAGAGATAAATTCAATATTTAAAAAAATTCANTCAATGTCCATTCTTTAACACATGACTTCAAGATGTTTTTCCTATGACTTCACATACATTAAAAGCAATTCTTCACAGACTTGATATAAAGATTATTTTCTCTCCTGGCTCCATAAATTTCTCCTTCCACTTGGGGACACTTTGAAGCCATGTCACCAGGAATATCCTCATTGCAACACAAACACACTTAAGAGCAAAGCTCCCAGCTATTTAAGGGAGCTACCAGAGCATGAACATAGATTTTGCTTCAATGCTTCTTTGTATTAAAAAATTATTTTAAACAAGGCTTTTACTATTGACTGGCATAAGATCTGATGCATCTTCTTGGATATTCAGTGGTTCCTGTGCTGCACCACAACATATTGTTATTAAACCTGATTTGCAGGCTAAAAAAATTTCCTGGTCATTTGCAACAGTGATAAAATGAATCAAGAAATAGATTTCTTGGAAAAAAAACCCCAAAAAAATCAACTGAAAATTAAACTATCCCCTTCAACTATGGTCCATGCTCCTCAAAATTACCACTCACAGAAAGCAAAGCAGCAGATTTATTGATTATTTTAATTATGATTTAATTATTCATCTTTCCTTCTGTATTTCCATTAGTTTGGGACATCATCTTGCTGAGTCAGAACCTGCCCTTGTTATTGAGAGCTTTAGACTTTAAAAAAATAGAATAAACATGCACTGAGCTGGGCAATATTCTCCACTGCAAAGAATTGAAATTTTAGAAAATATTGATTCTTTTTTAGAATAATTTCCTATACCTTTGACATGGGTAATATCTAGTTAAAGCTCAGCTTCTCTCATTTTTTTCTAGCCCAAATAAACCTGGTTTTAATTGTTTAAAAACATTTACAGAGGGAATTCTGGGCAGGTGACTGAGAAAATGAAGCACTAAGACATTTTTTAAATGAGCAGTAAGAGGTAAAATCAGCTCTCTGCCTTTTTAGGGAGACAATAAGCAAATTAATTATTAGTTAAGCATATTAACTATTAATTAAGCATATTAACTATTAAATTTTCAAGAGCATTGCCACCTAACTACTATATTTTAGAGGTACATTACAACAGCAGAGTAAAAATAATATTAAAATTTAATATACAGCAAGTTTGGATATTTTGTGAAAAGCTCAGTTAAGAACAGAATTACTGGCAAAGTATAAATATGTTCCTAAAGCCCAAACTCTCTCCATTTTTAATTCTTTCCCTCAAGCTTGAGGGGCTGTCAGAAAGTATCAAGCATCTCATTTGTTTGCTGTAATTTATGCCATTTCTGCCTTGCCCTTCTCCCTTTTTGGAGATTTTATTGTGCCCAGTTTCTGACCACCTTTAGTGGGAGCTGCTGCAGGGACTATGCAGGGTTTGTCAGGAGAATTTTATTAATTTAACAACTTTAAAATTTAAATTTAATTAATTCAATAATTAATTTTAATTATCATTTATTAAAAAATAGGGGAGACAACTGCTCATTTCCCTAGAACCTCATTTTATTCTAGTTTTCCTAGAAAGGCACAAGTCATGCTCTTCATTTGCTCATCAAGGTCCATTTTTAAGCACGCAGAATAAAAGATATTTTCCTTTTTTGCAACACCCAGACCTTAGAAGCAAAACACCCAAACTAATAATTTAAAGGAGGAATTATGCAACCTTGCAAAGGTCAGCAATGGAAGATTAGGGGGAGCTGCTCTAAAATAATAATCTCACAAAATTTAATGTCAGGAGAGCTCATGACATCAGGCACTTCATGAAAATAAGTATGTCCTGGCTTCCTTGCCCAGAAAAAATTGAATTAATAGAGTGTTTGGACTATCAGGTAAACAGGAATGGTACCAGGGCTGCAAGGAAATTCAGGATCTGGCACATGTCAGATGAAAAGGGTGCCCGGACCACAGATCTGGCTCCAGAGAAAGCCACAAAAAGCCTGCAGGAATCCAAAGGTCCATTCTGAGCTAAGCAAAGGCTGATTTTTAAGCACATCTATGGTTGTGTGACAGGTTTCACCACCAAACTGATGTCACCGAGACCAGGCAGGAGCTCAGTGCACATCACTTCAAGTCCCATTCCAGGGTCTCCAACTGGGCACCAGTAAAAGGAGAAGAGCAGACGAAAGATGAAAAGCTTGGCCTCAATTACTGGGCTGGCACCAGGGGGGAAATCTGGGGCTGAAGTAGAGAAATGGAAGTTCTTGCCCAGGAGGGTGGGGAGACACTGGCCCAGGTTGCCCAGAGAGGTGCTGGCAGCCCCATCCCTAGAGGTGTTCAAGGCCAGGTTGGATGGAGCTCTGAGCAACCTGCTCTAGTGGGAGGTGTCCCTGCCCATGGCAGGGGGGTTGGAACTGGGTGAGCTTTGAGGTCCCTTCCAACCCTGATGATTCTAAATCCCCACTTCCAGAGCAGTGTCTAACAGCCTTGGTTGATCACCCTTCTCCTGGCTGGTGATTAGAGGAGGCCTGGCCAAGGCTGTGCCAGAGCACCCTCTGTAGGAGAGGAGCCCAATGTGGAAATCTCAGTGAAGTCCTTCCAGTGACACAGGATTAAAATTCCATCCTTCATACCCCCAACTAGCAGTGTCATCACTATTTCCTTCAATATAGTACAGAAATACAAGGAGGACAAGGAAAAGTTTCATTTCTGGTGGTGTACTGGCCTGTTCTCCTCTATTTGGAGAAGGTAGGAGCTTAGTATTAGAATCATAGGATGTATTCCAGGAGAATTTTTCCTTAGAGAACACACACAGATGTCTAAGAAATACAACTGCTAGCACTGTGTAAATAGAGGGGTAGACACATCCCACCTGGGGCAAAACCTGCATTGCACATAGCACAGAAAAGAATCAAGAGCTGGATCTTTACCACGATATCTAGATAGAAGATATTCTCAGATGTACACAGGTTGCCAATTCAAGAGACCTGCATTTTCAAAGACCCAACTCCTGAATACCAACGTGCTTCCTCTTGGCCACATGCTAAATTATTTTGAAAACACCCAACTACTCCATAAGACTGAAAATCCTGGTACTGGCAATTCCATACATGTCCCATCCCAGCCACCAAGGACTTTTGCTGGCAATTCACCAGAGAAAAGCACTTGTAATGCCATCTCTAACAATGAAACATATATAAATGTCACGTTTGTGGCATGAACAACCCAGTAGACAGTTGTTGACTCAGTTTTCACTGCAACACAGGGAATTTAGCCACAGAACCTGCATTAAGATGATGTAAAGCACGTGTTTAACTCCCCTGCTCTTGTAGGAAACCCTGTGTAGCATCATAAAGCAACAAAACTATTGCAGGTCATGAACCCCCCCATTAATTCTGCTCCCCTGTTCCTCCCTAACATGACAAAAATACAGCATATTTCACATACAAGAGCTCTAAGAGTTGCAGGAAGGTGCCTGCAAGTAAAAAAAAATAATAATCTCCCTCTACTCTTATTAAAAGAATTTTTCCCTCTTCCAATCCAAGGCAGCAAGAAGGATTTTTATGTAATTCAAACAGTGCATCCGTTCTGGCTTCCAGCTGAACACAGGATGTTAGAGACTTGCCTACACATTTTCTGGTTTATTTAAACAATGGAAACAAAAGTTCCCAATTCAAGTAGTGCCAGATCTATTTGTACAAATTCTGCTCTCAGTCCCCTTGGCTTTAACAGCAACCACCTTTACTCCAATTTTTAATCCACATATTCTGGTGAGAGTACATAGAAAAATACTACCATGTTCTCCTTATTTTTTTATCCCCCCAAATACTTAAAGCTCAGCTTTAAAATAATCATTTCCACCCCATTTTTGTCTTAATTGTTGGAGATTTTTCATCATTTTCTAAAATAAGAAAAAGCCCCCAAATTCCTTAGTAGTGAAGGGTCCATTTCTTATTTCAGTGGTTTATGGGGCTTCATCTTAGAAATCAGTTTGGTGAAGGTGTATGAAAGCTAAAAGAGTTTCCTAATCAGGATATTTACAATAAAATTGTAAATTTTATTGCCTGATCCATTACCAATACACCCAACCAACCATATCTCAATACAACCACCCCAAGGATTAAACATATTCATTTATGACATCTGGATTTAGCCTCTTCAGCAAAGCAATCCCATGGGAACCAGAAAGGCAACACCCTTTTTAATCCTGACAAAGCAACCTGATTATAGTTAAGATGGAGAATAATTAACTATTAATACCTCCTGCTCTGCCTTGCTCTTACAGCAGCAGGAAAGTGATAAAAAAAAGCCAAAAAAACCCCTTTCAACCAATTAAATGGTAACTGAGGGTTGAGAAATCCCCCTTAGAACTTTCTATGTTCCTCCTTGGAAGATCCCTGACATGTTTTTAAAGTAAATTCCATTTTCAAGACAATTCCAAGCAATTCCTTATTATTGACTGTTCCTCAGGGCACCTCAGGGCCAGACTCTTTGCTAAGGAATGCAAAACACTTTCCTCATGGCAAAATTCTTTCTGATAATACAATTGCTGCATGAGAGGTGCTGGTTAGAGGATACAAATCATTCCAGCTGATCAAAAGAATCTTTTCATCATTATTATTTTTCATCATTATTATTTTTCATCATTATTATTTTTCATCATTATTATTTTTCATCATTATTATTTTTCATCATTATTATTTTTCATACACCACTTAATAGGTATTTGATATTAATTTCTCTATCTCTTCACTTATTTTCCCTGCTCCATGTCACATGTTGCAGTCTTGGCAACACAGATCCAACTTGTGTGGTTGATGAAGTATTTAGTGAAATTCTGATTGCTCTTCATTTTAATATAATATAATGGAAGATGCTGCCACGCACTCAGCTGAGTCTACATTCCCCCCTGAACTTTAAATCCAATTATCTTTGGATTCAGGAGGTGGCACATCCCCCCCCCTAACCTTACAGCACTTCCACAATGAGCTAAAAAGGTTTTCTGACCTTGGAAGAAAAAAATAGTAATTAACAAGTTAGTATCAGAGTTCTTTAACAAATTAAAGTCCATCTGACTCTTCATCTGCTATTAATTTCATGATGAAGTGCAAATTGAAGCCTCTGCATATTTAACATTCTTAGATAATTTTTAAAGGGGTAAAATGAGGAAATTTCACTCTAAATGACTATTAAGGTTTATTATTCAAGGATATTAAGCTACACCTTGTGGTGGCTCTCACTAGAGATGATGCAAGCTGAAATAAAATCCAGTTTACACACCCACAGTGCTCTGCCCAGCTTTGTTTTACTGCCCTGTTGAAGGTATTTTTTCACTTTAAATGGATGTCTGAACATATCTCAGATCTCAGCATCTCTAGAAGCACCAGCCAGTTTTGGTTCTCCAATGATCTTTGGAATTTTAAATTTTAATAAATAGGAAAAGCTTGAAAAACAATTATATTAATAAGATACTAACACATACTCCAGAAATTAATAAAATCCTAGGGAATACCCTATGAATGAATACTAAAATGAAATATTTTGCCCCAAAGCAAGCACTGAAGGCTTTGAAGAACTCACTAGTTAATGCTATTAGGTAAGATGCTTATGAAGCATATTAAAAATAAGTGAACCTTCATTTACTCAGACAAACAAAAATATTAACCCTGATCCAAACAGGCAGGGACATGCTAAAAACAATAGAATGTTTCTTTTTACCTACACTGGTACACCAGCACTAATACACCCAAATTATAACCAGACTCCTACATGATATTAAAGGCAGAATTATTGCTGCTGGAATCCTTTAATCTGGCAGAATTAGAGACAACCTCGTGGGGGAAATAATGGGAATATTTCAGGGCCAAGTTCATCTTAATTAAAATACATTTAAAGAGTGGTTGACTAGACAAAAGCTTTCAGAGCAGGGAGGTTAAGGTGGGACATGGTGCAGTCAGGGGCAGTGCAGGGGGGTGCCAGGGCCTAAAAATCAGTATTTTCAGAGTTCCCAATGCTTCGTGGGGTGCTGGCCCTACCCATCTAGGATCTCCTCTACCTTTCTATTCAGTGGTATTTAAATTCATCCCTTCTCAGGGCCTTGATTCCCCTGCAAAGTAGATGGAGAGCAGGATTCTACTGGTGGAGGTGGTGAAAGAAACCTCTAGAAGGTAAAAAAAAAAGCAACTTCTACATATGCAAGTAGATTGACATCTAGTGCAAAACCACTGAATTACAAAGTCTACACTGTGTGTGGATAAGGAGTCATTGAAAAGGAGTCAAATATAGATATTTAAGTGACAAGAGAACCAAATGCCATTCACAAGGAAGCCTTCCCAGTATTATTCTGCATTTAGCATCACCTGATACTATCTGATATTAAGGAGCAGTCGACAGCAGAGATGTGGTAAAAACATCCAAAATAAAATTATTTCATGTTTCTGTATTTCCCACTATTACCCTTTAACTCTATTTTTTTTTATTTGAAACTCTAAAAATTGCTGTTGATGGTCTCAAATCCCAAAGCCCTGATAAGTACATGGTTGTTCTGATAACTTCTTATTATAACTTATTATTGTTGCCCCAAGTGATGGCTAATTGCCAAAATTCAGTGTTTTTCATGGCTTAAAATGATTCCTTGGCTTGGCATCGACTCAAGGTGTTAATCATTAAACCACCAAGAGTTTCCAATGTTGGGGACACGACCAAAAACTTGTTTTTACCCAGGACAACTTGGGGCTGAAGGGAAAGTGTGTGATGAGTCAGGAGTGAGTGAGGACTTCAGGATAATCACTGGAAATGGAAAATGCAAGTGGAAAAAGGCACAAAGAGCTGCTCGTGGGCCAGCCCTGCAGGGGCACAGCAAACATCTCCTGACAGTAACCACACTGTACACACCAAGTCAGCTGGAAAAGGGCTTCTTGGCACCACCTAAACCCCACGGAGCTCTAAAGGGAAAGCTGAAAGGAATGTGCTCGGGCCCAAAGCCCTTGCCAATGCCCAGCTTTGCTCCTCAAGGTGGGCAGAGAGGGCAGAGGAGCAGGTCCTGAGGATGCAGGATCTATCTGGTCAGCTTTGGGGCAAGCCAACAATGGGGGAACTAACTGCAGAAACACCCCACAGAGACCCAGGACTGAGAACTACCCTGGAAACAGGCTGAAAATAAATTTAAATTACAGATTTTTGGAACAAACAGCTTAAGTTTTGTTTTCCTTGAGTATCTGTCAATCTAGGGAGCACATTTTTTGATACTTACAGACTCCATTCACCATATTTTACACATAATTTATAGTTTATTATGTTAAAGTCTAGTCCTACCAGAAGAACTTTGTGTCTCCTCTCCTCTGCACTAATCCCAACACTCAAAGTCCTCCTCTAGCAGCCCTACTCTGGACACAGGCAGTTTGAAGACCACCATCATTTAACTGTGATAAATCAGGAAATATTTTGCATGCAGCTACAGGAAACAAACCACAAATGTAATATATTTCCCTAGATCCTAAGATATAAACCTCCAGAGTTCACAGAAAGGCTGCAGGAGATAAAGAAAGGAATAGGGAATGGATGGAAGAAGGAGATGCCCACCATGGAGAACCTCTAGTTATGATGCAGTTGGTATTTCATACCATATTTTATTGGTTCATGAACTACACACATCACATTATCTTAACTTTAAAGCTGAGAAATTCAGGGCCCCCTCTCTAGATTGATATAGCTCTGGCTGAACATTTCCCAGAGAAAATTCAGAATTCAGCTGAACTAATGATCAGATTCAGGGGCTGCTGCTTCTTACTTGCCATTAGTGTTACACTGGGTCTGATTAAAAAGAAAATCAGACTTAAACATAGCATGGCACCACTTGAACATCATTGTTCTTTAGTAGAACTAGACATCAGGACAACAAAATGTGCAATGAACCTGAAGAGACACAGCACAGAACAAGAAATATCTGGAAACTATTCCTAATACTCTTAGTATCTCCTTTTCACTACAGATTAGTCATAATCCCCTAAATTCAGATCTATTAATCAAGTGCCAGAACATCATGAGACCAGCTGAAATCTTGCTCAGACACAGAAAAATCTTTGAAGATCTTTAAAATACAATTCAGAGGTTTTACTGGCATTTGGATTTGGGCATTATCTGAACAGTGCCAACTTTTTCTCTGCATCATGCACGGCTGGAAATCTCTAAAGCCAAACTTCAATTACTATATATTTTTGTACCAAGCATGAAGAAAAAACAAGTTTTGTCACCAAAATCTTTAGTGAAGACACAATCTGAGTCATGAGTGAATTCATCTGAGTCATTAGTGAATTAAATACTATCAGTGGGCCTGAAGTCTGTTGCTGATCTCTCTGGAGTTACTATCTAAAAAACAACCCTCCCTCTGTAGCATTTGAAAACACACCAAAAGTCATTTGCTAGAGCAACAACCCTCATCACAATTTCTTCAATTACAGCCCTTTCACCCAAAGGAATTTCATTTTTCACCTTCTCAAGATCTATATGCTTTGAAAATCTTTGAGTCTGGATTTCTTTGTTCTTAACACATCACTCAATTGCTCAATTTTCACTAGGGCAGAATTTCCTTGTTATCCAGTCACTTTGCTCCACTAAAGTGGTATAAACGTGGCCCATGTCACCTCTGTTGGTGCTCAGGTCACCACGTGTGGATCTCCCTAATCTTGTGACCAGCTGAACATGACGATTCTGGATCATATTTTAGGAGGTGTAGAGCTGAGAACTTATTCCTACCTCAAGGCAGCTGCTGAAAATGACCCCTTGCTGCATACCAGCTACACTGCACTGACATCAGTGCATTATAGAAACTGCTATAAATTCTCTGCCCTTTCCCACTTTGCCCTCTGAGGCTTTTTTTCCTAATCACAGCAGCAATAAGCAACTGCCTACCAGGGAAAGCATCACTGCAAACAGCAGCTGTCCTGGAAACCCAGCTCACCTTGGCCACAGGGACTATTTACTGCCACTGCTGCTCCTCTTCTCCACTCTGGGCTCAGCCAGCCCATAGCACCTGGCAAAGAATAAGAAAACAGCCCCTTTCTGCCTCTTTCTTCCCCCATATCTCAAGCACAGGCCGTGGAGTGGAGCAAGAGAAATGTTTCCTGGAGCAAGTGGCACGACCTTGCAGCAGCAGAGTCCCACTGAAGACACCTGGGTTCCAGAGCTATGCAGAAACTCTCCATTCCATGATTTATATCCTACCTTTTGATAGTCACATCAGCTGGAAAAGCATTCAGAGCATTCAGTAAGTTCTATTTTCAAACCACATGGTGCCACAGACCTCTCAGGCCTTCCTACAGGGAGTCATGTTCCCAGTGACACCATCCCCTGGGAAAAGGCAACTTTCCAGGAAAGACTAAAGCCACTCACTTCAATGTTCACTGAAGCTAAAGCTCAGTCTGGACAAGGAGAGCCAAGAGCAGAGTGTGGCTTCTCCAGGGACGCTGTTGTTGCTCCAGCATCCCCAGCCACACCAGTCCCCCACAGCAACAGGACATTTTTAACTCATGGCACCCAGCCCATCATCATCATCACACAGTTTCAAGCCCATGTGCTCCATGCTTTGGAATTCCCATTTGTCTCCAGCACCCCTGACAACTGGAAGACTTGAGGGGATTTCTAGAGGTGATTTTTAAATATATTAGATTGCTCCCAACACAACCAAGTAAAGTATTTTTCATTTCTCAGCATGTGGGGCTCGATATTTAGGTTGTCAGCCTTCTACATGGTTCTGGTTGGGAGTAACAGGAACATCTAGTTTAAAATCAGCTAAAATCCTAAACCAGACACTAGGTTGAATAGATTTGTTAGCCTAAGTTCACTGAATAACTGACTAAACTCAGGCAGAAGAGCTTGCAGAAGATGAGAATAACACTTAATTAAAAACTACAGGTCTTTTTTTTCAGATGTTTACCTCTAGGCCTGAAAGTCCTGAGAAATAAAGAGAAATCCTGCCCACTCTTCTGCTCCTACCCCAACACCCTTCAGAGGGCTAATGAAGAGAGCATCACATTTCAGAGATTTCCCAAGTGCCTGCTGAGCTGCCCTTGTTTACAAGGACACACTGAGAGGATTAATTGCTCCCATGTCCCACTCCACACTGCTCTGCCTTTCCTGCCTATACCATCCATGTGGCCAGGAGCCAGAAAGACAATTCCTATGTAATTATCCAATTAATTATTATTAATGCTAGCATTTAACAAAAAAAATGCCAGCTGGCATCATCACTTGTACTGTGCAAGAGCTACAAAAGGCATTCATTTTCTTATTAATTAGCTATAAAACACAGACCAAGATGGACAAGGGTTTTTTGTTTTAAGCTACAGGATCAGAAGGGAGAATAGAATAAAGTGAGGAAGGACTGGGAGCCAGGAAAACTTGAGTTTACAGCCTGCAACCAAATCCCTGTGTCTGAACCAGGCAGCTCATCCTGTGCTACAGGTTTCCCTTTGGAATAACACTTTCTCTGGCTTTATTACTTAATTTCACTGTCTGCTCTTTGATAGCAGTAATCCTTTATAACATCTTAATAAAGCAGAGCATTCGTGCAAGGAATTTAAAGGGGCAAGTGTTTAGCAAAGCTTTTCCCAGCCCTCCTTCCGTGTACATGGTGCCTCTGGGATGACCAATTTCAGCTCCATTACCCCAGCAAAAAGGAAATATGAATTCTCTCTGGTTTTTGAAGCTGCACTGTCTGCTGCTGATGTATTTATGATATTTACTGGAACGAGAGCATCAAACACCTCCTAGGCTGGGGAAGAACAGGTCCTCACAGTTGAACTTCACAAAAAAATGATGAACAAACTGGCCAAGACAGAAATCCATTCCTCCTGACACCCCTGACTCTGCACCCAAGCAGGGGTGTCTCTCATGTTACTCAGGCCAATATCCAGCATTTTCTTCTCTAATAGAGGATGCAGCAGTGGGAGGGCAGCTGCAAACACAAGGCCCAAGGATGTGAGCAGGGTTCATCCCCAGGACAGCCAGTATTCAAGCAGCTTTGGCTTACCCAGCACTGCCCAGCATTCCTGAATAATATAATACAATAATAATATAATACAGCAATTGAGGCTCTCACAAAAAGCTCTGGAGAAGCAGCCAGCAGTGCCCCTGCAAGGCATCCCAGGAGCCCTGTTTGCAAAGCTGACCACAGCCCAGCTAGGATTTTTTTTAAGTAGGCATCACACAAGGGATGTTTGTGAGGAAGAGCAGAAAGAGCAGAGACTTTCCTGTGGCTGAAGCCCAGTAAGAGGGCTCAAGCACAACTTCCCAGCCCAGGGCAGCCTAGCACGTGCTACAGCAAGCTGCAGCAGCACAAATAATTCTAACCATGTATTTACTCCTCAGATAGGTTATGGGTGTCATCTGCTACAAACCAGGCAGCTGACCAAAGAATTTGAACAGATTCATCTCCAAAGGAGGCAGATTTGTACTCTAAAAGTGGTTTTCTTCAGAAGATGCTGCTGGGGAGCCTGGGCTTTCAAAGTTCACAGCCCAAGAGAGTTGTGCCATGAAGACCCGCTCAAGATGAAACCCTCCACCACTCCTGGCTCTGCAGCAGCCTCTGCACAGCTCCCTCAGGGTCAGAGTCCTCCCAGCCCCTGCCTCAAGAGGTAGATCCCCATTTGCAGGCTCCAGCCTGCAACAGCAGAGCTGAGAGTGGCAGCAGGCAGCTGCTCTGCTCCAGCCCTCCTCCAATTCAGAGCCAAACCAGCTCCTTTTCCTCAACTCCTCAAAATCTCCCCTGCACAACACTCTGCCATCCACACTTCAGGAGTATTTGAAACCCACACAGACTGGCAGTGGGGTTATGCTGAGAACTTTCCAGCACTGACCTTGAAATTCAATTTCAAGGAATGGCTCATATTATACAGAGAGCAGGGCCAGGGGCTCAGGATTAGTGTTTGTGCAGCATAACAGGATTGCAGGTGAGTTTCTATGTGCTAGGCCAAATCTCCACTGATCCAAATATATGAGTGGAACATTAAATGACTGCTGGGAGATTTGTGAGCTGGGATGGATTGGCTTTGGTGCTCCAGATGGTTTGTTTTCTAGGCAGAATTAAAATTGTGTGGCTTATGGAGTCAAAAAAGGGAAGGAAATCCTTGTCCAGGAGCCTCTCCCAGCAGAATGGCTGTTGGGAGTTGAAGGAGTTTTTCCCAACACACCATCAGGTGTCCATGTTGAAGTCTGCCTGTCTTTCATCAAGTTCTGAACACTTTCCAGAGAGATTTTCTTTGTTCCTGTAGCAGCAGGGAAAGAAGCAGGAAGAGCCTGAAGCATCACAACTCAGGAGCACAAGCCTGAACACCAGGGAAAGCATTTAAGGTGCACAAGCAGAGCATTCATTACAGATTTCAACCAGTTGCTTCACCCCAACTAGGGGAAAAACCTCACAAAGTACCAGCTTTGAAAAGAAAACTTCCAATCTAATAAAAGTAAATTAACTCAGGAGCAGAAGGGGCTTCTCCAAGTTTATAGCAGTGATTTCTGCAGAGAGACTTCAACAGCCCCTTCAGAGGGGCCACATAAACCAGGCAAAGATACAAAAAATTCATGTTAACTCTGCAGGACAGCTGGTAACATCCAGCAGAGATCAAGGGAAAAAAAATAATCCCAGGGCACCACATTAAGCAAATAAACACTATTTCCCCAGAGTGTGAGACAAGGGAGTGGAGGAAGGAGCTGGGAAAGAAGAACAAGGTAAAATTGAGTTATATAATCTATAATGAAGTTACCCAGCAATACATTTTTCTTGTAGCAGAGAGACAAGCAGCATCAGAAGCAATTCTGATTTTTTTTCCCCTCCCATTGGCAAAGGGCATGTCTGAAGTAAGTGTGAAACATATTCATCTGCTATAAATATCTGGTAAATAAACCAAACACAGTTTGCCCATGAATCAAACCAGCAGTAAGTCAGCCCTGGCAGAAAACAAACAGGTATCTTTCAGCACCACAAAGAGGTTTCAGAGCTCTTTCCCTAGAAAACAAGCTCTAACTTCCAGTTCCTAAAAAAGTAATAAACATTTCACCTGGAGTCCTAGATTCACCTAATTAAGGGCTGAAATCCTAGAGAGAGATGAGGCTTTTCCAGGTCAGCATTTTCACCACCAGAATGCTGGTAAAAGAGGGTCTGTGCATAATTACAGGGGAAATTCACAATTAAGGCAAATGCAGCCACTCCACGCAGGGTCGATGGTTAATTATCTGTCCCCTCCTTTGTATGCTGCCCATTTGGGGTATAAAAATCTTTTATTTTCATGGAAGAGCTCTTGAATCTCATGGAATACCTACAAAAAATATTCCCCTCCTGCTTTCTCCCCAGAAGGAAAGCTTAACCCTGAATCTGTGCCTTGTTCTGGGGGAGCAGCAGCTTTCTTGTCAAGGTCTTTCCCCCCCTCACATTATGCAACATTAATATTAGGTTAATGTTGCTTTCTCCCGTGGATTATAAGCCCAAATCTCCAGCCCCAGAATAACACCCTTCATCCCTCTTAAGACTGAAAAGTGGTCATACAGGCTTGTTCCCTGCTTCCCGGGCTGCTAATCTGCAGCTACAATCAGCACCCACAGGAGGAGAACAAGGCACCCAGTGGGAAGATGAGGGAACAGAAGAGGCATTACAAGGTACAACCCACTTCCAGGCCAGCCCAACTTGTGAACATTTGGCTTTGTAAATTCAGTAAGCACCTTCTAACACTGCTCTGCACATTTCATCTCCATTTTCAGACCTGTTAGCTGAATAATTCTTCTCAGGAAACTTCTGCAGGCTAGGACATCAAGTGGACACTCTTAGCAAGTTGTGTAAGTGTTAGTCACCCTTTCAGCACACAGAAAATGTCTTAATCCTTCTATCTTTCACTTCTCAGAAGGCAAAAATCCACTATGATATCTAGGCCAACCCTGGCTACTTCTTGGGTCATGCTCCTCTTAATTAGTACCTACCTAGAGAGAGGCATCAGAAACAAAAGCTGATTTTTCGTCTCAGAATTGGCTTCCTGGGCACCACAAAAACCTCCCAACCATCCTACACAAGCTTTGTGCTAAGCTACTGAAACATCAACCTTAAGCAATAGTTAAAATGAAATGTTTAACACCCCAGATTATTTCAGGAGGGGGAAAAAAAAAACCCACTTCAGAATGAGGCCAAAGAAAATGTGCTCGACTAAAAAAACCAAAATAAGAAATTTCATTTCTGAAGTTGTTCTTTAAGCAGCACATGAGTTGTTTGGTCCTTTCAGAGCTTGTTTCAAACACCACATGCAAGCTGTGGCCAAGATGCTGGAGTTTAAACACAACTGTACAGGAATAAATCCAGTCCCACCACCAGCATCTGGGGCCTTTCCACATAGGAAATTAAAGCAAGTTTCTCCATTTCCTCCCCATTATGTTTATGCTGTTTGAGACAGGCAAACAGAAGCCTTTCAAAATGCTAGTTTAAACTCAACTTTTGCTTATTACCAAGTATGAGAGGCCTGCAGCAAGTTTTTTTTTCCATTTACAGAGACCTACAAAGTGTGGAACACCTTAAAATGTTAATAAAAAGGAGTCATGTGGCTCCCAGGAAAGCAAAGGGACATTTCTGGCAGCTTCAGAGGCAGAAATATTATTTACTGCATCAATTCAAGATATTCCTATGATGAATATGGATTCAGATGCTTTATAAAGAATTCCACTGAGCTACTAAATTCACAGCAACTGTAAAAATTATCAGGGAATCATTAAGGTTGGACGAGACCTCTGAGATCAAGTTCAACTGTCAATTACCAGATGTTTAAAAAAAGACCCTCCAAGGTCATTCAAGACAGCTCTTTATAGCCAAGCCACACAAGTGGAGGTGTGGAAAACATTCTTTTTTTGCACCATTCCATACCCACAAAGCCCCAGTTAAAAGCTTTAGTGGTTTGTGGCATTTCCAAGTGCAGCCCAGTGTAAAGGACAGGCCCTGTGCCAAGGGGACACTTCTATTTGTGGCTCTGCAAGAACAAGCTTTCATTCTGCTCCTTCCCAGGCCACCATCAGGAACCTTTAGTACCTTTACTTTTACAGCACCAAGCTCTGAGCCTGCATAACTTCAATATTCCACAATTCAGCAATACACAAATAATGTAGGTAGGAAATAAATACCTCAAATGCTGAAGAGAAATGATCACATTTACCATTACACTAGGCACAAAGATTGTAGTTTAACACAATTTCATTTTCCAGCATAAGTTAGTTTTACTTTTAAACAAAAAAACCCCCTGAGCTTGTTATACTTGGACCCCCAGAACTATAAAAATCCCATCATCTTTCTTGCCATCTGACTGCTATTGAGTCACTGAACCCCCATAAATCACCTTCAGCAGTGATTAATATAAAAACTGTACTTCATTACAACCAGAAATGAGGCCAGAGCCGTCCCAAACCCCTTTTTCACTGTTTTATTTTACTGGAAAATTAAAAAGAAAGCTTAATAAATGATTTTAATTTCCCCTCTCCCCTTTCCTTCAAAATCTATCACTGTCAAATTCAAGAACAAGGGAACCTCAGCCATGATATTATGGCATGGACACAAGGTAAACATCAAACACTCTGCATCAGAGCAGGTGGATTTATAGGAAGTTACAGGAAATAAGCCTGGCCAAAAGGTTGGGTTTATTTCTATAAATGCTTTGAAATTGGATAAATACTTTTAAATCGTATAAACGCTTTTATATTTTATAAATGCTTTTTTATTTTATATATAATGCTTTTTATATTCTCTAAATGCTTTCTGCAACACTGAAGCACCCAACGAGCAGTGTTCTTGTATGAAGATGCTCTGACAACCTCCTTGCTAAACCCTCTCCTGTGCCTGGCCATACACTTGGTATTTCCCTTCCACTGCAGTGAGCTCATCCCTCTGACAAGCTCTTCTCCCACACTCACAGATTTCTGCATTTTCCTTCTCTCAATGATTTTTTTTCTATCAGAGCACACCTCAGGGTTACTGCATCCTGGCTGCCTCTCTGCCTCCTGGACATAAAGCCAGTTGGATATGGATGCTGGATATGCCTAACTAATGATATTAATTACTACAGAGCTCCCTTCACCCCTTCTACACTGCAAGAATTCAGATTTTGCCAGGCAGATGCACACTGAAGTCATTGCCAAGTCTTCTAGCATTTCTATATTGAATATTAATTCTTAACTAGCATTAATATTAAAAATAGACATTTTCATTAGCGTTAATTTACTAATTAAAAACCATTTCCAGGACCAGCAATCTGTATTTAAAATCATGTCTTTCTACAGAGGCAGGAAGAATATTTACTCTGCTGTTACATATTACTTGGGTCTAAAATACACCCAATTTTAGTGTCAGTCCAATGTGATCTCTTTGATTTTTGGAATTAATCCTGAACTTGGCTATCTACAAGCCTCATCTTCCTTTTTTTGATGGATAATTAAGCCATAGCTCATCATTCAAAGTTCAACAAATCCTCCCAGGAAAGTGATTCCCAGGCTGTCAAGCAAGTTGCTATGGCAACCACCACACTGACTACAAAGGCTCCAACCTTATTTAATGACTAAAATGGATAAATATCACAAGATGCTACAATGTAAACCCCTGTACTCTAAGTCCTCCTGAAAGAATGAAAGCAAAGGACTCCCTCTTCTACCCCATTTAATGATATCTTGCAAAAAACCCTTCAATTTACCATCAAACCTGATGTCATTATGCATTCAAAATGCTGCAACTCTGCTTTTCTTGGGATTTCAGCATTTTTTGGCTTACAGAAAGGCAGAAGACTGAAAATGAGCTTTTTGTACCTAAGGGTAATGAGTGTTGCTCATGGGGAGCAGCAGCAAACAGAACAGGACTACAAAATACAGCAGGGGAGAGGGCAGTGAAGAAAAAGATGGATTCTACCATACCATCTAAAAATAGACTCAAATGAAGCATGTACAGTTGGAGGTATCTCTAGAACACACAGCCCCACCTAGAGGGTAAAAGGCACAGGATATTAAAGCAATTTTACAGCTAAAAGGTTCTCAAGGCTTCTTAAAAATACCCTCTAAATGCTCTGCAAGATCATTCTAGGATTCTATGATCTCCCCATTCAAATGAACTGGCTTCAAAATACATCATGTAAAAGTCACCCATGAAAATAGAAAAGATTGTCATTAAAAATAAACCAAAGACAGGTCCTGAAATGAACAGATCTAAAATCAAACCCTGTTTATCCATACCTGAAGCTTCCTGCACTTCAGTGACATTCATTCTAGCCTCAGGAAAATCAGGACATTTTGCAAACGTTCAAAATTTCACCACCACAGAACGTAAACCAAAAATCAGCTTTCCAGCATCAATTCAACACAGATTTAGGCTCATGCTCAGCACTAACGGGCTGATAAGAAATGAAGATTCTTGTATGAGCAACACTCTGAAGCCTCCACCCTTTTTACCTGGCACCTTCCCCTCTGCAAGAGCCACAATGACCCTGCCAAGGTGTTAGATGCTCCAGAGCAAACTCCACCTGAATTCCACACACACCACAAACAGATCACCTGGACCATCCTCAGAATTCCTCCTAAATCTCTTTCTTCCCCCCTCAACTTGCTTACCTGCTTTAGAACTGCACTTTCTATTGGCATCTCTACTCTTAATCTATGATCTTGATTCTATTTAGCAACACGAAAAAATAAACATTGTTTGACAGAGCAAAACAACCCTTAGACCTCCCTCTAAAAACACCAACATTAACAAGCCAGAACCAGTACAATTCACAAAGCATCACCATTAATACCATATTGCTTTGAAAAGTGCAATTTCTTTGAATATATGAGATCTCCAGATTTTTAAGGAGTGTCTTGCACAGTCTCTGAAGTTCTGAGTATCCAGCAGATACAAACCAGAGCTTGCAGAGGAAGGTGGTGCCAGAATTCCCTCCTGGTTATCCCAGTGAATACAAATGTATGGTTAGAATTACTGGTTTATTAATTTGCCACAGCAGAAGCAGGTCTTTTTATTTAATATAAATCAAATCATTATTAATAACCCTTGAATCTAGAACACAGCATCATGAATTGCCAGGAAACATGACTGAGCCTTACCAGAAATGCTGTAAACTCAGGGAAAAACCCTTCCAAACCTCAAAGCCATTTTGTCCTCCTATTAAGATATACCAGCACAAGGAAATCAGGGCCTTCAGTTCATGCACAATAGCTCCTTTATGTGCAAGTTCAACAGTTTAATGCCAAACAAACTCACTGCCTTTTCAGCATGTCAGAGGACACAGAGAGCAAGGCAAAGGGAAAGGTTTTTCCTTCATCACCCCTCTCCAGGATCTCCAGTTTAATAATCTGCACCTCAAAGTGCCCTTCAAACCCTATTGCAGCCCCAGCATTGCAACATTATTCCCCCACCAGATGAAAACATTGATTTCCAGCATGAAGTGAAGCAGCAGCAACTCAAAACAACTTTATTTGCCCTGAATAACAAACACAAACATCAAAAGCTTCAATTTTTGTTGCAATCCAGCTTGTTGACTCTACTTAAAATTGTGTAACAATGAAAAAACCCTTTTAATTCCTTTCAGAACAGTCCATAAGCTAATACAACTTTGAGAACAATCCTAATTCCTGACAACACCAGAAATATCAGGAGCTGAGCTGTGCTTTCACTTAAACCTGCTCAGTGAGAACAAATCAACTGACTAGAAACGTGTCAATTAAAAATCACCCCAACAAACAGAACCCAAATGCTGATTTCTCACACTTTTGTTTTAAATTACCTAGACATGGCATCGAGATACTCAAATCAGAAATTATTTAGACCAGGCTTTGTTTAGATTGACAAAGGTCTTCCAGAACATAACCTTGACCTAGAAAACAAACAACTGGCACTTCCCTGGTTTTGTAAATGTTCAGCAGCCCAAGATAAGCAACCCAAAGTTAAGCTCAAGACCAAAGAAAATTACTACAGATACTTGTGTCCCATCAATAATCACGTAGAAATCTCTTTACAGGAAGTGTAACACTATTTTCTCTGCTAAAAGCTTATTTCACACCATCTAAGTTCAGTTTGGAAGCAATCCCTGTATCAGAAAGTGCTGGCAGAACTTGCACCAATAATTGCCCATCCCTAATAAAGCTTGTAGGAAAGCCTGGCCACTGCTCATTCCACTGAAGGACTTTTTAGAGCTCCCAATCTCCCCATAAACACTTGCAAAAAACAGTTGGAAGCAACTGAATTGGGCTTTGTGTTTTTCCAGGCATCATTTCCTCAGTGATAGTTGAAAGCATTTGGAAATTGGCAATTTAATAAAGAAAATAATCATACCCATTCTTTGAAAGACACTAAAGTGTTTCAGAATTTATTTCCAGAAGGTAGAGGCCACAGGCTTTTACTGAAATAGGTATCAATGCATTAATTCTTTTAATTGGGGGAAAAAAACAACATATTTAAACCCAGTTTCCTTTCAACTGATTTAAGCACAAGCATTTCAAGAAGTTCTTCAGTTTCCACAGAGAGATGGGTGAAGAATTAAAAAACAGATCTGTGCTCATGGGGCTGAATAAAGGCTTTTTCTTCATTTCACCAGGGAAATACCCTGGCAAACTGTGACATTAGAAATTAAACCTGGCTGGTGCCACACGCTATTTTTGAAGTTTAGAGACTTTTTTGCAACTTAAAAGAATGTATCTCAACTTCTCCAGCCCAAAACTGATTACTGAAATTACTGTTAGATTCCTAACATCAATCTGCTTGTCACCTCGGATTAAAAATGTTTCTGTAAATTACTTTAATAATAAAAAAAACACCCCACAAAATTACTTACATTGCATTTACTTTCTCTTCTGGGCCCTGAACCTGGCCCGTTACAGTTCCTTGCCTGGTGTTTTTAACCCAGCCAACCACTCCTAATTTCCTAGCTTCCTCTTCTGTGTACTGATTGGAAAAATAATGAGAGAGGATAATCAGTGGCAGCACACACCCCATATATACACCACTTAAAACCCCACCTCCCTTTCCACAGCTTTAAGACCTACACTCAAAAAAACCCACAGATGATGCTCACGATCGAGCAGGAAGAAATTCCTGCCAGCTCTGAAGCAGCCAACTTTGGAAGAATTAAATACCTGAGCTAATTCCATTAAATACCTAATTCCCACTTCCATTTTCACAGCTTGTAATGCTTTTCTTCAATAAATTCCTATATGTTATGGCTCCCATCAAGATATTACACTGCTCATAATAAAAGTCACCTTCCTCTCTGCTTAGAAACATACATAGAAACCTTCTGATAGTGTGAGGGTTTTTTATTCAGAGGGAGGCTGAAGACTTGCTCCCCTTATTTTAGGAAATTTCACCAGTTTTGATCACACAGAACTTTACTAACCCCACACCACTTCCTTGTACCAACTCTGTTCCTTTCTGTAGCTCCTATTTCTGCTCATTTGCCTCTTTAACACTCTCAGTTCACAATAAAAACACTATTATCCCATGCACAGCACTTCATTAACAGCAAATTTATTTACATGACAGGTACCTCCTGTTCTGCTTCTTGCACATTTGAAGAAGTACAAGACTACACAGCCCATGTTTTTATCTTAGATTAGAGAAGATGTTTGGCTGGGATATGAGCCACAGGCTGCATGTTTGCACACAGTTACCACTAAGCACAGTAAACACTTAAAATACTATAATTGCCATTAAAAAAATTAAACTTCAACACATCGTTTCAGAAACTACAAGAACTTGAGATTTAACTAATGTGTTAATGTGGCTGATCACAAGTAATCAAAACACAATCTTTAGTTACTACACAAACAAGAAACACATTCATAAGCTTTGAAAAATCCATTTTAATACAACGGCAACATAAAACAAATATTTCTTTCCTCTTAAATCCACCTGCAATCCTCAGCTGCCTAACCCAGCCCTCAAAGTGGAGGTTTGGCTATGTTTAAACACCACAGACACTATTTTTAGCACTGGAAATACAATACTGGTAGAGGAGAAGCGGTAGAACAGCCATTGCCTTACCATCCTGAAACAAACACCTGGAAAAGAAAGAAAAGGGCGTTGGAATCACTTGAAACACCACTCCTACCTATTACACTTCATATAAAGTTACAGCGAAACGGGCGTGGCCTTTTCTTGCCGAAATTTCGGAGGGAAGTCACTAATTTTTAGCACTCTGCAGAGTTTGCTCCTTACACCGGGGGGATATTTCCCATTTTCACCCGCTCCCCACCCGCCGGGGCCGCTCCCGCTCCCCCCCACGCCTCCTCCCGCCTCACCCTGCTCGGCCGCAGGCCCGTCCTCACCTTGCACTCGCCCGAACACTTCATAATCCACCGATTTGAGGGCGCCGGGGGCCTTGCTGACGGCGGCCATGGCGGCTCCGAGGCGGCCGCTTCCCCTGGACGGCGGCCCGCGAGGGTCAAGCTTCCCGCGGCCGCCGCACGCAGAGGCTGATGGGGAGGCGCGGCTGCACCAGACCCACCCTCCCGGCTCCCGAGGCCCTTGGCAGCCTCCCCCCGGGATCCCAGCAGAGCCAAAGGTGTGATGAGGTACTTGCCGAACCCCCCTAAAAGCGTTTTCCCCTCTTAGATTTCAGATTGGGAGCGAGGGCGAAGGTGTGAGCGACGCTCCCTCCCCTTTCGGGCGGGGGACAGGCCCAGCCGGGGTTCCCGCCTCCAGCATCCAGCACGGGGAACCTGCATTAGCCTTTTCCGGGCATTTACAGGGATTATTAAAGCTGTTCTTCTCCATACGTGGCTTAACTGAGGTGATTTGGACTGATAAGGTGGAAAGTAGTCGAAAGCTAACATATATCTAACCCCCCCAGCATTTATCTGGGGCCCCCCTCCCTGGCAAAGCTGCAGGGTCGATTTTTCTCACCTCTCCACATCACTTCAGTTCTCACCCAGGGCTCTAAAACCTCATTTCTCTTCCCTCTTCAACCACTATGCTCAGCAAACAAAGCCAGCAAGGAGCTGCACTCTCCTTGGAGATAAAGACCTCACCCCATGCAAACCATTCATGAGACCCCTTCAGTGCTGTCTGTTAGTGCTCATGTTCTCATTAGCAAATTTCTCCAGAAATGGGATTTTTTTAAATGCAGATGCTACATGTGCAAAAACACAGGCTAGAAATGGGTTGTTCAGGAGGCTGAGCCTCCAACCAAACACCACAAAGATTTTTCTCTAGAGTGTTCTACATCTACTTGCAGTTTAACTTCCCCCTCACTCCGTATTTACTATTTCTAAAAAATCTTAAGTGTCTTCCAAATTTTACACTAGAAACAACCAACATTCAACCAAGCTTAGAACATGAACTCAGTCTTACTCACCAACATAGAGGCAGGTTAATTGTGACTTTACATTAGAAATAATATTTGTATTTGCTCTCTTCATTAGGCAATTCCCTCCCACACCCCAATTCATGCCCTGGCAGTAACGCAGCATAACCTGAGTTGTTGACATGCCTGGATCTCAGGACTAGAAGGAGGTTAAAACAGATCAAGACCTACTAGAAAATAAAATTGCTTTTCCAAGGCACATCAATTAACTAGAGAAACAACCAAACAATTTGGCGCAGAACAAAGATGTTCACATAAACCCAGAAAACTTCCAGTATCACAGGGAATAGAAACACCATGGGCAAAATTTCATCATTTGCTTTAACTCTATAACATGTTAAATCAAACCCTTGCCTTTTACAGGGGTCATATTTTTTGCTGGTGTGGAATCAGCACCATTTTGTTTATAAAGAAGAAGATTCTACAGAAGGAGGAACCTAAGGCAGTACAGACTGAAAATATTTTGTCGTTTGCTGCCACCTCTCAGCAGTGAAGAGCAAGACAGGTAAAAAAAAAATCTATAATATAGAATATAATGCAAGCCTCAAAACCTGAGCTCATTCTGGTACTGATTACACTTTGCTGTCTGCACATTCTAGTCCTGCCAACACCAACCTTTGTTTTATCAAGAGAATCTTTGACCTTTCAAGCCAGTTTTCCTGAAGTCCCTCAGTAAAGTCTCCTCATAGCTGCACTGGCTCATTCTTCCTACTGTATTTTTTCAGGAAATTAGTTTACTTTTTTTATTTGCCACCCTTTCCCTAGATGAGTCAGAGCTTCTCATGACTCCAAGACAAGCAGCAGAGATGCTTCCAGCTGTTTACTCTGGGGTGGTGGTGGTGACCTAAGAAGAATTAACCGGTTGCACTTCCTGAAGCCACAGCCAATTGTAAAGAAATGTTAAACACCTCCATCTGTTAAGGCATAGGAGATACCCCTTGATTACACTGCAGAGGAATGCAAATTATTATCAACATTTCCTGCAAGGAGCAAGTTGTCCCTTTAGGGTGAGCTCGAGGCTGAACAGAAAGTGTAATGCATGAACCTCTGGAGATAAAATAGAGAATCTTTCACATTACTGCCAGCTTGCTACCCAGTAAATAAGGGGGACCTTTGTTATTACTAAAAGAAAGCAGCACCAATCACAATTAATATCCACTAATCACAGTTAATATCCAAGTGAGAAACCCCAGGCTGCAGTGAATTCCAGCAATGGCCACTATGATGCCAGTTTGCCCAGACCTTTACTATACTCACAGAGTTGCTTTTTTAGATTAGTTTCCTATTTCACTTTCTCTTTCTTGAGGACTCTATCTCCTTATTAATTCATGTTAGCACCAGCCAGCTTTTACTTCTTGGCCTCTTTCAAAAGAGATTTGTTTGTGTTCTAACTTCTGACACACACACTGACTTACAGCCCCAGCACAGTGTTATTTAGGCACAACTATTACTGCAGTTTAAACTTGTACAGAGAGGCTTCTTTATTCTGAAAGGTACTTTCCTTAGCAAACTTTTTACAGTTGGTAGAACTCTGTTGCAGATAGGCCTAGCTTTACCACTAGGTCACCTACTATGGACATTAAACCTTTAGAAATACTTCAAGCATAGTAAGTTTTCCCCACTACTTTTAACCAGAGCACAAAAAAAAGATATAATAAAGAACATCATTATTGGAAAACACCAGAACTCCTCCATGGTGCCATCCCAGCCAGACAGCAGAGAAAGAAGAGCACAAGTGTGGCTGCATGAGGAGCTGAGGTGACACAGTCTCACAGTACCTGAGCAGGGCAGTGGAGCCAGCGGGGTCCAGCCAGGAGGAGCAGAAGTTTGGAGTAGAGCTACAACACAGACACAGGGTACACCCAGGAGGAAAGGCTGGGCACAGACCCCAAGACTAGCCTAGACTACTAAAGAAATGAGCATGCTCAAACCTCAGCTTAAATGGAGCACCTGGACCAAGGAACAAGGGGTGTGGCTGGGCCCCAGGTGAGGCTGGTCAGGACAAACAGACCAATTGGTGCCCTTGGCACTGATCACTATCAATAAAAAGGTTTTGAGAAACAAATGTCTTGGTTGGTTTGATTGTTAAAGTTATTTTGAAGGTTGTAGCTTCCATTTTTTATGCTGCTTGGAATAGTTGGAAAGCCATTAAAGCTTTTTCTTTCAATCCCCATTCCTCCTGCTCTCTCTAGCTGTGGCTGTCACCTCACTCCACCCTCTCTACTTGATGGTTTCCACTCCTAAATTGCTATCTTGGGCAGATAGCACAGAGGTGTCCCATCAAGCCCATGACCTCCTACCTTGCTGACTTAATTCATTCTCCAGCTTGTAACTATGCTGCTATTTTTCTGCACCTTTTTAATTGCAGGTGGCTCCTTCTCAGCCCTGCCCATGATTGTTTTTCTGCTCTCCTGCTACCTTTCTGTAGAGTTACGACCTACAAACCATGAATATTTCTGACTTTTCTTTGGAGTTACCCCCTTTCTCTCAGCCACTGATTTGCTAGCTGGCATCTTTAGCTACACATTTTCTCTAGAATTTGGAGCATTTGTGCAAACTCTGTTTCATCATTGTTTATCTGAATCAAACTCTAAACCTGATTCACTTGCCAATGGTCCCCAGGTGATTTTGATAAGTGGTTTCCCAACTGATATCAAAGCTCCTAGATAAAAGCAGCTGCTGTCCCTGCTGCTTGGTTGTTGCTGTTACTTAGGGAGCACTGAGCACCCAGGAAGAAGATTAGAAGCTATGTAAGTTTATTTTTTCACTTGTTTTATATTAAATGCACTCTATATCAGGGTTTTTTCTATTTTGCCTTTCCCTTGTGCTTGCTTCTTCAAGCAAAATGATAAATTTATTTTCTTCTTTAACAGCCTTCTTTTCTTTGTTCCTTTACCGTGTTTTCTTCTCCTAAATTGCATTCATTCTCATTACTTTGTTTCTGAGTAAAAATCAGATTTCTAATTTTATAGGCTTTACTTCAAAGTTGTATGAGGTTCTTCAGGGTCTTTATTTTTCAGTTCTTAGTTACATCACATCTGAACACATCAAAAACTTTCTGAAGGCTTAGTCTTTGAACTGTGGAATGAGGTGGCTTCACCTCATCCCACTCTTTCCCTTTTTCTGCAGATTCCTGCCTATCAGTAGCTGTTGTCTTCTTTTTAGTGCCAAAGATGTCTGAAGGACAAGACAGGCACACGGTGGGGCTCTTGAAGAGCCTTTTTCAGTATAAAACATACAACAATGGCTTGTTGCAGAGCTACTGAGTAGAAATGTTGTAACTGTGCAGAAATACACAAAATACCTTTTATTTTGCACACTTTAGCACAAGAGAGTGAAGTGTTCCTGGCCTGTAAGGATGTGGCCAGTACCATTACCAATAGCCATGAGTCAGCTTCTTTAGAGCAAATAAAATCAAGTGGAATGGCTGTAAAAGCATCAAGTGAAGTAAAGTTTTAAGCTTTCTATACCTTTCATGTGGTATATTTGTAGACCATAGAATTTAAGCACTCTGTAGAAAAAGGGTGTCTGTTCAGAGAAGGCATTTGGATATAAGTTAACCCAAAACCCAAATAGTTTGGTAAAAATTAGTTCTTATGTCAAAGTAAAACAGCATAGGAGGAAACTGGTGGTTTTTTAGCTGCATCATAAAGAAAAAAAGATTTCTTTGTACTATAGAACTGCAAAACTTGAAATTCAAGTATATAGATTCCATAAAATCTTTGAGGATGATCTAACAGGTTGCCTATATTGTAATTATTACTGTGTAACCTAGAGGATTTGATGACCCTTCTAGAAAAATGCAACTGAAAGGCTGAAGTAATAATGCATGAAGACAAATAGTTGTTAAGACCTGTGCTTGGGGGCTGGCTGGTGAAATCTGTTGCAGTTGAACCTCGAGTGTAGCCTCAGCACAGGTTGGTGACCTGGTCACAATGCTTGTGTCCTGATCCCTGGATAAAGCAAGCTCCAAATCCAGCAACCTGAGCTGTGCAGAGGCCAGGGCAGTGCTGGGCAGCAGCAGGGTCATGCCTACACAGATCAGGTTGCAGGGCTGTGGATGGCACCTAAATTTGTCCCTTGCCTGCTCTCAAATCCTGGACTGCTTCTAGAAAGTGACACGAGCTCTAAGGAGCTCACAGCTTTGTACCCCTCACCACATTTTAGTGTGGCTGGAATATATTGGGTAGATTTTGTGATCCCTTGTGCCTATGGGTAGAACCATCATGTTCTTGTCCATTGCATGGAAGACTTTTTGTTCTATGAGGCCCTGATTCATGAAGACTTAGCAACTGTATTTTTCTCTGAAATGAGCTCTTATTGTTTAAGTTAAACCAGGAATCCCCAAAGTTCTTTTGCTTGTGACCCTATTCACAGCTCAGTTCTGTCTGACAGCATGAATATTTGATTCATTTCTGTCCCCTTCTCAACATCTCATTATTGCCATGTCCGAGTCTTTAGTTTGCTGACCACTCCTCCATGTAAAGATCTGGAGCAAAAAACCATTAAACCTCCACCAACAAAACCACATGAAAATAAAGTTCAGCTTGTTCAGTCTAAATTAAGCTTTAAAATTATTTTCACTGATACATAGAAAGATTTTTCAGGTAAATCAGTTCTAGATAGTAGTAAAAATGTTAATCTGAAAGAGTAAGAAGGAACTAAACCACTGGGTACAGATAAATGCTTAGTAATGAGGAAATCAGTCCTGGAGATTGGCATCATCACTGTAAAGTTCTCTTAAATCATAAAGTGATGGTAAATAAAACATATTATGATGTATCCTATAGCAAAAAAAAAAATCTCAAACACAAATATGAGGGATAAAGTTCCACTATTGAGTTCTAGAGGATGCAATTTGGAGTTAATCCTGTCAGTCCTGTGCTGCCACAATGGGTCAAGTAAGTGTGGGCTTGATGATTAAATCTAAACACAAACCCACCTACTATGTCTGCAAGGATTTAAAATCACTGGGTATAATTTGATTACAGAAATTAAGTATAACTTGACTTGATAAGGAGTTTGTGATCAAAGGAACAACTTAACCATAAGATTTTCAGTTTGTGAATCCAAGACCTTGGAGTTTGGTGCAAGTTAGATTAGATCCTGAAGTACCAAACATGTAAACATCAATGTTATTTGGGGAAAAAATTATTCTGCATGCAAACAAGGTTAAAATCCTTCAGCTTAGTGAGCTGCTCTTGTGGCATTGTCTCTGTGATCTCTGCTCTGCCTTGGTTATTATTTAATGGACTTCTGAGGTTTTACTAGAGACATCTGTGAGCTCCAAAGGGAAAGAGAAGTGCTAAGGGAAGGGGGCTCAGTGAAGCAGGGGAGCCCAGGCTGCCCCCTTACATCTAGGAGTCTTAGTTGTGTGGTTTTATGTAAAAGCAGGAGGTTTACCTGATGTTTCATTTCTGACATCTCCATTCCCAGGAAGCACATTAAAATTTGGGGAAAAGGTTGCCTGAGATGCTGCTCATGGTTATGTTTTCTCTTATGCAACACGCTGAGGAGGAGATGTGGTCATTTAAGGCAGTTAATTCTTCATTCCCCCTGAAGTATGAGAAATTCAAGCATCACCCTTCCCACAGCCACTCAAACAATGATGTCAGATTTTGTGGAGGATTTAGGGCTCTATAAAAGCCCTAAGAAAGCACAAAGAGTGTGGGCTGGTAAAGGAATGGTTTGTGATCCAGGTGGGTTGAAGTTCTATGAAACAGTTTGATTCATTCTCATGAACTGCCCCAGCCCACTAGTTCTTCTCCAAAGCAACAAAGAGAAACCCTCATTGGTATCTGGGAATCTTGGAATGTCTTGGTGCAGCCTGTGTCAGCAGGTATTTCAGTCAAGTCTTGCTGAATTCATCACTGCTTCAATTCTTGGAACTGCATCACTTCAAAAGCTGAAGTTACAATTAGTGATGAAGTAGCTAAAATGAGCATTGTGCTATTTTTGCAGGGCTGAGAACCAGTGGGAGCAGGCAACTGGCACTGCTGGAGTGCTGGGTCAGAAGAGCTGCTTAGATTTAGCAATAAATATTCATAGTGTCATTTTAATTCAGCTGTTTGGAACAGATTATTCACTTTCCTAGAGAATGTTGACTTTAAATCACTATAATATTGCCTTCTTAAATTGGTGTGTTGACGTTTTCCTGCTAGAAAACCAAATGCTAAATGAGTCATAACAATGAAAACATGTTGATAAGCTCATCTTGCTGAGACAAAAAGAGAAAGCACAAAAGGCAGCAAGTCCATAGACACGTGAAAACTCAGCTGGGTTCAACTTCCTCACCTCAAAAACACCAGGAAAGGCAACAGACAAAACCATAAGGATGAGCTAAGTTGGGAACAGCCTCATATGATGAAAGACTATAAACAAACTAATATCCTCCTGTGTCTTCTTGAAACAGAAGGATATTAGTCTGTATAATCATAAATGGTGAATAGGCCTCATTATTTCTCACCTATAAGAACTTGTTACCCAGTAATTTTGTTTGATGTCCACAAGTTTATGACAAACAAGGGAACAACTTTTCACACTGTGTGCATGAATCAGAAATTGTGGCTGCAGCACATTGATGCCAAAACATAATGAGCTTCAAAAGCAGGGGAAGGAGGGGATGAAAAACCAATTTAGCACTAATTACACCCAGTGAAATGGGCTGTGACTCAGGGTGGCTGGCTGTGAACTGGAGAAAATGGAAAGAGGGGAAGTAAACTTGTCTGCACGCCCAGTTCTGAGTCTTTAGTTCTTGGTTTTGTCACAGGAAACTGCTCCTGCACATCTCACAGCAAAGCCTGACTGAGCAAAGCCTGGGGACAGCCTTAAAGAAACTGAAACTGCCCTGGGGGGAAAAAAAAATGTTTGTATGGTCTGAGAAAAGAAAAAGGCCCAGAGCCCAGGAATCTACTGAGAGGTGAATATCCAAGCTTGAAAAAAACTCTTAGTGAGGGAACCAGGAGGAGATACTAAGCAAAGCAGCCCTGATGGGACCCACGGCTCCCTGAGGAGCCCCCAGAGAGCTGGGGGATGCTGTCCCACAGGGCTGATGGTTGGTGTGGCTGTTGTCATAGCCCCCAGTCGCAAGTGCTGCCCCTGATGAGATGCAGAGGTGTTGGGCACTGTAGCTAAAGCACATCAAGCCATTGTATGCTCTGGTGGGATCAGGATGCCATCCCAACTTGGTAACACCTCTGCTACCCCTGCCACCACCCCAAATTCCCCTTTCCTCCCAGCTCCCCATTTCAAAATGCCCTGTTTGTCAGAGCCTTGTTTGCTGGGGATAACCAGAGGGACTCTGACCCAGTTTCCCCTCAGAGCTGCTGCTGCTACCATCCCAGATGCTGATGACCAAGCCCTTACTCTCTTTTTCCTCAGACCTTTGGGTGGGCAGCTGAATTGAGAGCATGGTTATAGGACTGGAGCATGCTTTTGGCAAAGGCAGGCATGAATCAGATTCTGCATTCATCCTCTGCAGTGTTACTGGAACAGAAAACACGTGGGGGTTGTAGCTAGTGGTATCACTCTGTCTGAGGAAATAACAGCTCACACCTACTGCCTTGTCCTGCAGAGCTCTCTGCTGAGATCACCAGTGAGCTGTTCTGCTCTCTTTAGGCAAGGCATTTCTCCTCCTCATTGAGTTTGTCAAGCTTCTGTAGTTCTTTCACCCAGTTCTTGGTCCTTTGCCCAGTAGAGGGGCAGCTTCTGCCTTTATACTAAATATGGCTCAATTTCCCACTGGGCTTGGCCTTTAAGTTACAATATACAAATGTGGCAAAAGTGACTTTTCCCCCTCCTTGGGGTTTCCCTGAGTTTACAGTCCTATTGTATTCCTTGATGAGAACATTCCTTCTTCCCTAAGTGGCCTTTTGGACAGCTGCATTTCCAAGGTTGTGTACTGACAGTCATTGTTTCACCTTCAACTCTTCTTCACAGGACACAATAATTGAAGTCCCCAACTTACAGCCCCACGAATCCCAGTTTTGTTGCCTTCCTCATGCCCCTGACACAATTAGACTTATTATCCCCACGTTACTAGGATATAAACATAAACAACCTGCCACGTTAGACTTAGTGAATGCTAGGTAGCTCCAAGCTGGCTTCACGTGCTCCTCTCAGAGCTTGGTTCATCTCCTGGATGCCTCCCAGTGAGAGAAGCTGCTGCTTGAGCAATATGCCAACAAGTCTGCCATGCAGATTCGAGGCATCAAATCATGCAGCCAGGAGCAAAGTATAAATAATTCTTTAGCAGGAGAGAAAGGATTGGTTGCTTGGGGGAATATTGAAGTGAGCTTGCCTCTCTTCCCAAATTCATAAATATTTAAATATTGCTGCTCCACCCAGAGTTAAAGCCTCAACAACCACGTGAGAGATGGCTGTGAGAAACACAATTATTTGTGCTGAATGCTGCTTGAAACAAGGTTAAAGATTTTTGGCTGTTAATTTGATTTATCCTCAATTGGGAAAACAAAATTTATACTTTTTTTTTTTTAAATAGACATTGCCAATTTCTGGAACAATGTGGAAGACCTTAAATGTTCAGCTAATGCTAATCCAAATGAGAGCCTGGAGATATCTTAGAATGAAAAGTACCTGTGCACAGGTTCCATCTGTCATGATATCCAAACAGGCTCTCAAGGCTTTTCTAAAGGAAAGTATTTATAATCTGCTGTAGCAGAGCAGCACACTGCTGCGTGATACCCCCCAGAAGTCAATGGGACTATTCATGAGGCAGGATATTATCAAACAAGCTGCTATTTCTCAAGTTGTTCCTGTTTCAAAAGAGAAATCCTGCCCAGAAAAGTTATGTAGTCATTTTGCTAATGTAAGAACTGCAAGGTGACTGAAATGAAATGGACAGAGACAGGATGATGATGCAATAGATGTTTATCACTGAAGAAACCCCACCAGCTACTGCAGCACTTGGGGTGAGGTCTGGCACAGCTGAGCAGCTGTGAGACTGCCCAGGCCACCAAGAGCAGCTCCTGCCAAGGCATTTCCTAGAACAGCAGGATCCCTAGGACTGACCTTTGGGAGCTGCCTGTCATCACATGCTCCCTGCAGCTGGGCTCTGTTTGGCAAGGCAGTGAGACACAAAAATCCAGCTCAGTGCCTCAATAGGAAAGAAAACAAGTAATGTCTCTTTCCCTGAACTTGGCTGCCTTTATTTCAGATCCCAGGAATTATTCTTTATTTCTAGGAGACATGAGTAATTTGGGAATAAATGAGCAGTGAGCTCCTATAGTGAGGCTCAAGTCTATTACTTTTCCTCCCTGGTTTCTAGGGATACCTTCAGGAGTTTCAGATATGCAGAGGAAACACTGTCAAAGGCAGGTTCTTGTGTGGATTTGAGACAAAATCTTGGGCAATAAGACACCTAAAGAGAACAAATCCAGGGAGTGGAGAAGGAAAACCTTTTTGCTCTAAATTAGTTTCACCATGGAGGATTTTGGTCCTGGTTTTGTACAAACAGTGACTGCCCATCCTTGTGAGAACAGTAACCCACTGGCTTTAGCTGGGAGAGAGAGGAAGCCAAATAATACCTTGTGAATTGATGTCACTGAACTCTCCTACACACAGAACCACCAAGAGTGCAAAGTAAAGGGCAGCAAAATTGTACATTTTCAGTCAGCATTGTCTGTGTAGGAGAGCTTTACAAATTATATGGGTGTCCAGATTAACCCTTCAGCCCCTTAAGTGCCCTGTATTTCTGTTCAATACAGGCTAAGCTGAGAAATGTTCCACTCACACTAAAAGAAGGATCTAACCAGGCATTACAGAAACAGAACAATACTGGTGTTCAGTGCATGTGCTTTTGGTGATGCTGAACCCACCTCCTCATCCAGCTTGAAACATGTAATAGAATATTTAGGCAGCCTTACTTCAGGGACCTAAAATTAGTTACTCTGAATCATGCTTTAGAGGAACCTATTTTTGTCCCATACTATACAGGAAGCTTAAGTTCCTTGGCACCTCATTCAGATGCTATAAAGATTAAATGGGGTAATTTAAAAATTGAGATCACTCTTCAGATAAATTCTGTGTAAAGCAGAAGTCTGGGCATTAGGGATGTTTCTAAGTTGTAGTTTTCCTGTGAAATTTTTCTCTATATTTAGGTAGAAGAGTGTTTCTCATATTTATTTTTTTTTTAATGAGGCAAAGGAGGTCATGTCCCTAGAAAAATCTCATCTGGCTAAAACCCAGCATATATGTGTTGTTTTTAAAAATCAGTGTTTCTGTTACTCCAACTTAAAACTAGTGATTTAAATCACATCCGCACGTTTCAGCAAATTGGTTAGACTGACTAATCCTACTGCATTCTCACTCATCATTTCTCCAGAAAGGAACAACTGCAGTTGAGTTCCTGGGGCAGGAGGGGAGATGAGCAGCAGTAATTACTGCTCTTCATACCAGACAAAGAGCTGCTGCTACCCAAAAATCTTTAGAGCAACTCAGTTTCCCAGGGGCAGGGGAGTGGACACTTTCACAGCAGGCTCTAATTACAGGCTCTTCTCATGGCCCCATCTTGAAGGGGATTAGAAACACAGGGATGAGAGAAAGTCTGAGGATCCTCATCACTGCCACCATCAAAAAGCAAGCTGTTTCTTTTTATTTTTGGAGCTCTTTGAGATATAGAAGGTCACAGAGCAGGACACGTATGGTACAGGCAATAGGAAGCCCCTTGTGAATTTCCAAACTGTCAAATACAGAGAAATCTATCACTCAGAAAATTCCTCAGCCCTTAACTTAGGTCGGAGAGGAGAGATGGGTCACTAAGCACAACATCCACATAGGAAAGGAAAGAGCTGAGATGGAAGGGAGGGTGGTTAGGGTTGAGTGACACGTCTCCTAACCAGCAGTGACAGTGCTGGTGTTAGCTGAGCTAGGGCAGCAAGCCATCCAACCAGGGCACGTGTGGACAACGTGCAGCCGCACTCACAGCCCCAGCTCCTCATGAATGGAGACACTGTGGGCTTTTTTCACAACTACAACACTTGGATTCATCAACCCTCCAGCATTTAACGCCAAAGCCAACAGGCAGCAGCCACATTTGGGTTGCTCTGCGCTCGTCTCCCTCCTACTTAAAGGAGGAAAAAGCTGTTGGTACAAGCAGCACAGAGGGACTTGTGCTGAGAGCCAGTCCCTTGTCATATGACAGGGGAACCAAGTGTGCTGCTCCACACACTGCTGCAGCCAAAACATATTGCAACCTCCAAGAACAAAGTTATTTTTGACTCACTTGGCAAAACCTGCCTTGTTTTTTTTTTCTCAACAGCAGAATGCCACCATACGGGGGGGGGAAGGATTAGTTTAATAAGTACATGTAGTTAATAAGTTAATATGCAGAAAATACTTTGAGAACACAAGTACTATGTGTATGCTTACTGTTGTAATTGTGAGCAGGCTCAGAATCTCCTTTTTTCCTTCTTTCAGGTGGAAAGGTTTCTGAGAATGAGGAGGTCTGATGAGTCTGATGGCTGAGGTTCTGCAGGAATCCTTTACACATTTCCCCCAGAAGGTAAGAGTTTAATCCTGGTGGAATGCCCTTGGGTGTCTGAGGTACAAAGGTCACACAGTGGCTTGCTGCTTGCTTCAGGTCAGACAGGCTCCCTGGGGTCAGATTGGCTTATTCACATTGCAAAATCCTCAGAAAGGTGTGAAAAATCAATCTTTGGTTTTTCCTCATGTTGGAAAGTGCAGAAGTTGGAGTATTTTTCATGATAACGTAGCCACGAAGCAACAAAATGGAGCTTTGAAATTCCTGGTGTATCTGCCAACATCAATTTCAGAAAACTGGGCTGGAATATTGGTGTATTTTTTTTTTCCTCTAAGTCAAAACAAACTCTGTGCTCTTCAAATTTTAACAAACTCTTTCCCACACTGGAAACGGTTGTTGGGAGAAAGCACCATTGCAATTAAGTAGGAAAGAATTGCCTGGAAGTGACAGAAAATAGGTAATTTTAGGCTTTTCAGTTTCAAGGCACATGTATTTTCACTTTCCTTTAAATACAGATGGGTTTTGTTACAGTTTTTGTGCCAGTTACTCAACTTCTGCTTGTCTGAATTGATAACTATCCATAGTGTTTAGCTGCACCTTTATCTAACTCCTCTTTTCACCAACAAAACACTGAAAACCAAGATGTACTTTGTCCTCATAGAAATTTGACCATAATCAAGATTCATTTCTAATTCTGGCCAGAAATTCATGTATGAACTGTGTAAACATGAGGCAATAGAATGTAATTGTAAAGCCCCTGTGAAAGATGTTGATACCCTCAAATCACAATAAAAATCATAGCCAAGTCCAGCTATTTTGTATTAGTATAGAAGTTGATATATATAATCTATGAGATCATGATACAAAATCTTCTTGGAATGGGAGAGTTGAAGTATTGAACACTGAACAAAGTCATCAGGTGATCCTTGAGGTCCTTTCAAAGCCATTCTCTGATTCAGGAAAAGGCCATCATTATGGCCTTTGATGTCATGCTGAGGTTTCTGTGGCATTTCTCCTCTTCCCCGTGTATTTCAGCATTAGTTAGCCACCTTTTTTTTTTTTTTAATTTTAAGCAGAGCTACTTTGAGCATAAAGATCAGAAAACAGGATTTGCCCTTGTCAGGAGCTTTAAACCTAATCAGTTTGCAGCTGTTGTAGGGCCAGGATGTAATTCTTGAGGGGAAATTCAATTAACAATTCTATTTAGGAGACAGCTGGAGATAACAGCTCTCGGTGCTGTTATCACACATCCATCACAGGCTTGATCCTACACCCACGGGCAGCAGCACCACTGACTAGCGTTATTATTTCAAATAAGCCTCTTAGGCAGCCGCACAAGCTGCTATCAAACTAATTATCTGCATCACCCAGTCCAGCCTCACTTCACGGCACTTTTTGGGGGTGAAGGTCGACGTTGGGTTGGTTCTCCTGGAGCAGAGCTTGGGCCGTGGAGGTTTTTACTCTGAGTTACCCCCTCCAGCGGTGGTCCCTTTAGGAAAAGGGCTTTTTAATCATCCGCAAAGCCACAGAAAGCGAGCTCAGGGGTCAGGCGGGGCCTCCGCGGCCCCTCTGGTGCTAGGCCGCCATCCCGCCGCTGCCCCTCAGCCCCACCGGCGGCTCCCCCAGCGCCCTGCGGGGGCACCGGCAGCGACTCCGGCCTCTCCGCGGCCTTGGGGGCTGCTCCTGAGGGGACACGTCTGTGTGGAGGCGGCGGGTTGTGTGTGTGAGGGGGGTGTCCAGCTATCCCCGGTGTCCCGGGGAGGGGGCGGCCGCCGCGCGCGCGCTGCCCTCTAGCCCCCGCCTTCCGCCGCCGCGCCGGAAGTGAACGGGGCGGGGCGGGCGCTGCACTCGCTCCCCGGCCGTTGCCCGGAGTGTCGTCACTGGGCGAGCGCCGGGGGCCGGGGCGGCGGCGGGGCGCGGGGCGG